>BHFT01045115.1:0-10646 GCA_004320025.1 Laticauda laticaudata | reverse complement strand
TATTCTGACTACTGTTTGAATAAAACCTTTTGTTGTTGGAACCCGGTCTACCTCGTGTGTTTTCCGAACAAAACATTAAATAACATTAAAACTTCTATATTTGTATAGATGTTTCTTTGAATATTGTAATGTGAGCAGCGAAAATTAACAATTCATATTTTCTGGCAGGAAGGGAGCTGGTATTCCAAAACTGAAAATAAAATGGTGTATCATATTTTTAAAAAACATGCATTGCATGTTTACATCTTGTCACACCAGTTGTCTTCCAAAGAAGTGAGAATGTTTATCCTTAGTGTGATTGGTTTGTAAAGCATATCTAGAATAGATTATTCATAGAATATTGATGGTTTTAGAATGTACTTCAAAGAAGTTGTATTTATGATTAATTGCCGAGGTCATCTCTTAACATGTTCTTTGGTAACAAAATATTGTGGAAGAGAGCTTTAATCTTTGCAAATAGTTTTCACTTGATAGCCTATGAAGGTATGATACAGCTTCTTAAAACTTGGATGAGTGGTTATTGAGCAATAACATAGCATGACTGCTCACCAATATTTTCAGTAAAAAGGAATACTTGAATGTTATTTTTTGTAATTAATCCTTTGAATCAATCACAGCAAGCTCTAAAAATCATGACATGCAGTATAAATAAAACTCTCTTCTCAGTTTTTGTGTAAGATTACCTTTTCAAATTGTTATAAGGTGTGCAAGATACGCACATCTCACAATTCTCTGTAACTGTGAATTCCGAGTAATAATTTCAGCAGCCTTCAGAAGTCTTTGATAATAGATCTTAACTCTTTTTATAAAAGTAGCATTTCACTTTATCCTTTTGAGAATCACCAGTAATGATGGCAGAAATTTACTTCTTTTATAATTGTAATTTGGCTTCTTAAAATAGCAGACGACAATTTCTGTCTCCAAATACTAGAGATCTTGTGATCTGAAAAGAGATATGACAACAACTCCTTGCCCATATCCATTAGCCTGTGTCATTTTGAAATGTCTATTTTAAAAAATGTTTTCCACTTTTAAAAAATGTTTTTTGTTTTCTACCACTTTGTTTTCATGCTTATCGTTTCTGTTCATTATGCATAGACGAAGTACCCAATCAATAGTTATTTGTAAGGATATGTTAAAACATCATATTTGCATCACGTGCAAGTAGAAATAGAGTGTAACTATTTAATTGTCTGTGTTTTGTCCTAAATTCCGACTTATTTTGTTATTTCCCCTAGAAAGATTCGCATTGTAACAAGATGTCATTTCTTCAGAATTTTGAGTTTAAAATGTAATGTGAAAAGATAATGAAATTAATGTTTAATTCAACTTAATCTTGACTTTGAGCTAATGTATAAATGTATAAAATACAATGAATTTCCTATTAGCATTATTTTATTTTCAAATGCAATGTCTTTTTTCCCATTAACCCAAGAATATGAGTATATATACAATTATCCTTTATTACCTACAAGCAGTGTTATATTTCACGAATGATGGCAAATATATATCTCCCAGGATAATCTGGATCAGTCACCTCTGGTCCCAGTGACCGACCCAGATTGGATCCTTCAGTGTTATATTTCTTAATAAGTTTCTGGAATATTTTATCAATTATTAGATTTGTTATTCTCATCTCCCACATGTAAGCTACTTGATAAGTCACTGCATTGTCACCATACCCTTACCACCAGAAAGGAGAAATAATCAGTGAAAGCAGATAATTTTTGTTGATCAAAAGAAAAAAAAATATGAAATAAACCTGAAATAGAAATATTTGAAAGCTTTTGAAAATTGAGTTTAGACATTAGAGCAGTATAGTGTATACTTATGAGAAAGCAAACCCTGAATTTGTGAGAAAATGCTAGAAAGGTGTGTACTTAAGAGAAGGTGATGCTCTTAAATGGTGATGCTTTTAAATTATCTTTGTGAATCTGTTTTCAAACTATGTTCAAGTTGTCCATGTTCAAAAGTGTTACTGAATGACTTTGGACAAGTCATTTTAAATTTAACCTACTTCAGAAGGATTCTTCTGGGATTAAAATGAAGGCAATCCCCATTTTTGGATGCTCTGGCAGAAAATAAACCACAGGTCTTTAGGTTGCATGAACCTGGAAACAAAATCATGTTTTTGAAAATTTTATTTTCATTTAATGGTAATGGCAATTAAAGACAATAATTATGAACAGGGATCTTTTACAAACCCATTTCAATAAAAACATTCCATTGTCCCATTTTCAATATAAAATTGTTTCAACAAACTTAACAGTACACTCCAAATGCCCAGAATAGTTAATTTTTATCATAAAATCCTACTGCCATTAAAACCTCTGATGGATTTATAAATAATTGATGGGACTTGACCATTTAACAGCAAAAATGGCCTTGAGTTGGAGATTGTCTACTTGCTTCTGTGTTTTCTGTTCCAGAAGCCTCTTGGAAATCTTGCTAACTATTAAAAGTACATAGAAACCACTAACATGAATTTTTATGTTAGAATGAAACATGGAATTTTAACAAACTTTTGGTTCATAGTATCCATAACCAAACTAGGATTATAATTGTGGTTTATCTGAAAATGAGCCATTTCCTGGTTCATTTGCTTCTGCTATTTGGCAAGGCTAATAAATCTGATGATATCATCCATGCTTTTTGTTTAGTATTACACATCAATCAGGAATTTGGGCTTACTTTTCTTAGAATAAGTATTCATAAGCATTTTTCCCTTGGTTTGTGCTCAGATTTGTATTCAGAGGTTACCATTGTTGCAATTTAACAAATCATGGATTAACTTTATGGTTCTTTCCATCAGAAGACGCTGAGGGAAGTAGAGGGTTGCCTGATCCAAGACATTTTTTCAGAGTATTGATTTACTATAGTATATTTGTGACTCTGATTTCATAGGAAGGATACTCTCTCAAAAAAAATTATGAATCTCTATGACTTTCAAATTATGATCCCATGGTGTATCACAGAATCTAAAGAATGAATGTACAAAGGGAAATATTGGGAAGCTGGAGTTTTTTTTAAAAAAATTTTTTTTTACCTTTCTCAAAGTAGACAGTTACCTTTCCCAATGTAACTTCTTGTAGATGTATTGGGATTAATGTTTTCAAAATTCCCACCCTGGAAGATGTTAATTAGTAAAGTTGTATTAACTAACTTCTAAACTAGGAAGCTGAAAATATTGTTAGCAGTTTCAATTGATTAATTAGCCTGACTTTTGATTATCCTTATTCATCAAAGATGTTTTTTTTTTTAAATTCTAGATGCAGAGGCTGCAGGAGCGATAATTCTTCCATCGTCTTCCAAAGACAAGAAGAGGTTTCTTTAAATCCTGTCCCTCCTTGTACTATAGGACAGATAGGATTGCCAACCTATGATCAAGCAATGGCGTTAAGAGAAAATTACGATTCTCCACCCCCACCATATCCTGGATGTTCAGGAAAGCTCAAAGTATTCAAAAAGTCTCTCTCTCTTCCGGGTCCTTAATGAACAAACATGATCTATGAAACTGTTGAGAATTAGTCTTAATAAACGATGTACAGTTGAAGTGCTATAGTATAGCATTCTAAGACAGTGAAAAGAATCTATGAAGATGCCTGCCTATGATGGACTAAAGGGTGACAGGTAAACAAGGAACCCATTTCTCCAATGTTCTGATAATTCTGAAAGACTTATATTGTGATATTTCCATTTGTGTGTGAAAATCTATACTCATCGTAGCTCCTATGCATTTTGAGCCATTGAGTAAACTGATGTGCAGTTTTTTCTGTTTCTTATAACTGAAGAGTTTTATTTCCAATTCTAAAAATTACACTAGTTTTCTAGCATATTTTTCTTTTGAGTTTTTCCCATGATAAAAAATGGCTGCTCGGTCTAGTCCCTACAGCAGTGATGGCTCACCTTTTTGTTGTTACGCACCAAAAGTGCGCACTCATGCCTGTGCACATAATGCAATGCGCACACTGACCCCCCCTGCCTCTGCTCCCTACCATGCACACGCAACCCCCTGCATGCGTACTGTATGCCTCTGCGCATGTGACCTCCCACCGCACCTCTGGACATGCACGTGACCCCCCCACACATGTGCACACGTCTTCCCCCATGCATATGCAGCAGATACCTGACAATCAGCTGGCTGGTGGAAGGAGCGCACATGCGCAGTTGATCTCTTCCCGGCGACGGCTCATGTGCCGGCAGAAATGACTGTGCGTGCCATAGGTCCGCCATCACAGCCCTCGAATATGTTGGCAATAATGTTGGCAGAAGTACTTTGCCATTGCTGCCTTTCTAAGGCTAAGAGAGAGTAGCCCTATCCCTATTTCACCTTTGTGCCTAGGGCAGGATAAGAACTTAAGTTTCTTGGTTTCTAGCCCAATGCCTTAATCACTACACCATAAAATATTAAAAATGTTAACACATTAAAATTTCAAATATCTAATTGAAAATTTTATGTTTCTTATACTAGGAAGAATATATCCATATGGGTGTTATGAATATTTTTTTTTAATAAATAAAATATTTGTACCTAGTTCTAGTTTCTTTGTTAAGGCCAATTAAATAGTGAATCTGAAAATGTCTGATATCTGAACAACTTGCCTTGCTTTAAGTCAAAGATCAGTTTAGATGTTAAAACAGACTTTCACGAGGAGCTCACAAAGACGTGCAATAACTACTCATTGTTTATTTGAAGGGCAATATGGCTGCAAGGTGAAGTGGGTCACAGCAAACAAAAGTGCATCTGGATTTTCAGAGGGGAAAGTTTTTTTAAAAAATAAAGCTATACTTATTTCAAGGCAGTATTAGGTGCTATTTAGATAGCAACTAGATTCCCATAGCAATCTGTTCCCAACCTGGTTCTTTAAATTTTCCAAAGGTGATTGTGGCTACCATTTTTGCTTCTTACTTAAGAATGACAGAAAAGTGTCTTCAATTTTCAGCCTGCATGAAAGAATTCTAAAGAATGTTTGATACTGTTGTCCACCTTTGTCAAAATAATTGAAACACAAGACAGTTTAATCTATTTCCTCTGCACAATTCATAATGGCAATGTTGTATCTCAAAGTCTGTCTTCCTTTTCAAATGAATAAAACTTCCAAATTCAAACTTCTGTATTTGAAAGTAGGTACTGTGTGCCAAAGTACTACAAACTTCCCTCAGCTGTTCATCTCAAACTTATTTTAACTGCATTTCCTACAATCCCCAGCTGCTCTCTAGGCACCAGCACAAAAGTTGGAAGTCAGTAGTAGGACTTCTGTGCTAAAAAGATGCAACTTATTTTTTTCAGCATTCATTTTTACATTATCTTGTTATTACTTATAATTCTCAAACAAATACAAAAAATGTTCATTCAGCAGATAGGGAGAGGATTCTCCTAACTTATAAACACTGGAAGCATTTAAAACACAATTTATAAAGTTCCATTGTTCAGGTATTTTACTTCATGTATTCTGAAATAGTAAATATATATGTAAAGAAAATTTTCCACACCTTTCTTTCGAACTTTCAGCAAGTTTCCCCACTACATTGGGGAAACGACTTTGCCTGGATTTTCTATCATGTACAGATATACCTAATAAAGAGACACCAAAAATTCAAATCACGTTTCTAGTGGGCAGATGCAAGAAATTTAAGACATTCAATGTTCAATTTAAAGCACGCATAAATAGGCAAAAATTGAAAATGTGTCGTTTTCAGCAGACAAGCTACTTGGTCCCGAAACCATTTCGCGCGTTATTTTGTTAGCCTTTTGTTAGAAGAACGTTTTATAATACGCGGAGGCGTAAAGCAACCGTCTACAAATCCCAGCAAAGCTTTTCATAGACAGGCGTTGCAGAGATGGAAACCGCGGGAATGGAGAAGGCATTCTTGCCGCCGCCGCTTCATTTCGTCAGCGCGGGAACAAAGTGAGTCGGAGCAATCCCTTCGCGTTGCCGCCGCTCGGCGTCCTTCTCCTCGCTGTAGGCGCCCTCTTCTTTTCTCGGGCTGCAATTCCAGCATACCGGCCACAGCAGGAAGAGCGGCGGCGGCGGCGGGCGTCGTTTCTCGTGTCCTGAAGCCGATCGGGCCTCAGTCAATTGCAGCAGGGTGGGAGGGGCAGCCTGGGAAAGCCACAGCCCGACATGGGTCTTCGGCGAGGCAGTTCGCAGCCCTCGCTGCCAACTTGGCCGCAGCGCGCCTCAGCTCTCCAAGCTCCAAGCCGCTCTCCCGCCTCTCGCAGCGGAAATTGAGGGGAGGACCGGGTGGGGGGTGGCCGCCGCCGCAGCTGCCCTCCTCCTGCGAGCGGGAAGGGGGAGTCGTCCCACTCGACTCGGTCCGTTCAGCCGACTCCCCCCCCCCACTCCGCCCCGGCTGGCCGCTCCTTACGCGCCANCCCCCCCCCCACTCCGCCCCGGCTGGCCGCTCCTTACGCGCCAGGCCCGAGCGCAGCCCGGCGTCCCCTCCTTTCCCACTCGTATGATGGACAGGAACTACCCACCAGCCCCTAGCTACCCTGATCCATTGGGTTCGGCCGCCGCTGCAACGTCTTCGCAACCCGCTACCGTCTGGGCCTATGAACGGGGCGTCAGCAGCCTCAAGCCCAGGTAAGGAGGGTCTCTGCCTCGCCAGCCCGGGGGTGGGGTGCGGTGCGTTGCGTCAGGAAAGGCCGGGGATTGAGACGAGGCCTGCCGTCCCTCGCGCGCCCGCGGGACCTGCTCGCGGCGCTTTCGCCTCCTCCCAGGCTGGGCGGCTTCCTCTATCCGTGGCGTGGCGTGGCGTGGCGTGGGACGGAGAAGAGAGGTCTCCGGGAGAATAGAGAGGGCGCGTCTGTGGGGTTGGGGCCGCCAGTAGGGGAGCGCTCACGGGGTCCCCCATTTGCTCGGAGCTCAAGCGAGGATTTTAGAGGGGCGTAGCAAGATAGACCTGCGCGCGGAGGGAGTTTTAGGGACAATGAAAGCAGGAGGCGTTGCGTGGTGCGACCGAGGAAAGACGCTGGGGAATTCGTGGCTGCCGTGGAACCCGGAGACCCGCTTTTCCTCTTTTCCCCACCATCACACACACGCTGTTTCGGTCTGGAAAAGCGTGCGGTCTCTCCCCCCCCCTCACGCCCACCCGGGGAAAGAGTTCAGCCTGACAGAAGCCCCCTTTTCCCCCTCCTCCCATTTCCAGGGTGTCCTCGCCACCGCAAAAGCAAAGGGATGAGGGAAAGCTCTTGGCCTCCTCCTCTTGCTTCCAAGGTGCTTGTGGGGCAAGGCCGTTCAGGTTCAAGAGTTCATGTTTACTTCCTGCGTTGCCTAGGGAAGGCATTTTTGAGGTCTCTGGGAAAAACAGGGAAACCTAAATACACCCCCCTCCAATGTATGAATACAGCGTAGTAATGGAGAACAGCCCCTTAAAGAAGTCTTTAAGAAAGGTGTGGCTCCGTTGATTAACCGACGATTTAGAGCATATAAAACAAGGGTAAAATGGGCCTTCCCTTTGAAAGTAGAATTTTGCTAGGCTATAAGGTGGTAGCCAGGGATGGGGATTGCTAATTTTGGGGGATTTCCTCTGAAACCACCAGAGACTGGTTGGAGTTCACCATTACTGATTCCCAATACCTTTTTAAAAATCATTTTCAGTCTTTTGCCAGTTTGTACTTTTCCCTCCTTTTTTATAGGTAGAGGTTCCGAAGCCTACACTTTAAACATTGATTCATGCTGAAACTTGCTTAAGAATATTCACCTCCCAGGGCTAGGACACAAACACAAAGAATACTTGATGGGATACTTTCCAAGGATATTTTATCAGATAGAATAGCAATTAGCTTTCTCATCTTGGAGACATGAAGTAAAAAAAATTGCAACTATTGATGAAATTAATTTTAATATAGAAGTAACAACATGTTTAAAGAATAATCTGTGTTGTTTCTTTAGAGATATTACACATGTTTACCAGTGATTTTTAAGGAATTTGTCATTTATTTGGGCTCTAATGTGTGCAATGAGTATAAAATAACAACAAAAATACAGTAAATCTTTAAGCCTGTAGGTGAGCAAAGATTAAATTAGCTTTGGTTTCTTCAGTTATTCTTGTATGCTCTGTATATTCTTTCTTCCTGTTGTGCAGTTATGTCACTTCTGAGAAGACTTGTTTTGTAGTTTAACTTAACAAAATGTAGCAAAACATGAATAGCCCAAAGCAAAAAAAAACCACATTTCACTGAAAGGAGTAGGCAGTTGTGCAGGTAGTCCAGTGGTTAGCCCATGGTAGAAACTAACAAAACTGAGTTTTCATTCCACCTTAGGTATGAAAGCCAACTGGGGGACTTTTGGCCAGTTACTTTCTCTTAGACTAACCTACCTCACAGACTTGTAGAGAAAATAGGAGGAAGGAGGAGAATTGTGTATGTATGCTCCATTGAGTTTTTAATAAAAGTAATAAAAGCGGAATTAAAAAAAATGAAGTACAAAAAGGCTCACCTGCAAGGTGAGAAGGTGGAGGAGAAAGGTGTCCAAAGCAATGAGGAAAACATTTTTAAAAGGAGGGAATGATTTCTTATGTTGATTATACAGTATCTGTTCATTTCTTCTGGGGAGGAACCAGTCAGTTCCCGATTAAACAGTCAAGATTTGATTCTAATGTGAAGATTAGTGGGAAAAATGACTCAGAATATCTGGAAGAAATCTCACTCATCAGCTTCCCTCAATCATAGATTGTATTAACTTTTCCTTGTATAGTTTTATTGCAGTAAACTGATCTATAGTGAGCTCTTTTAATATTTCAGAATGTATCATTCAGGTTATTCAAGAAAATAGTTTATAGATATTGTTTATTAGCCCATGTTAGAGACCACTCCACCCTCAACTGTTGCCTTAAAACCTGCCTTGCTTTGCCCACAGCCCACCCTCAGAAATGCTATAAAAGTAAATTTTAATTCTAATTCATTCCATATGCGCATAATGATTTCAGAAAGTCCCTTAATTGAAGAATATATAGAAGTATCAAGCACAAACTTGAAGCTGCCCTCATTATTTTGATACAATAGCTCTTCTATGCTGGTTGATGAGTTTGGAAAGTCACATACAAGGAGAAGGCCATGTAATAACTTGTTTCAAGTTTCCCACCTGATAACAGAGGGGGAGCAGGACTGTCATAGCAAATAAAGCAATTAATGACTTAATAATTTGTGTTTATACACTACATGTATTTAGTCAGAATGCCATATGAACAGAAGGACATCATTTTCTACATCTCCCTTGAGAAATCAATATTAAAATGACATGTATTTCTACATACCTTGAATATTTTCCCATGTATCAGAAAGCCTTGTCTTTTTGCTGATTGTCCTGTTTTGCTTCCAAACCACTCGCCCATTTTACAATTGTAATGAACAAGAAAAAAATTGGGAAGAATAGTATACAACAGCTTGTATACAAAATTATAGCATTTTCTTTGTATAAGGTGGGATGAGGGTGGAAGAGTTTTGTTGTATGAAGCTTTATTCCCTAATAAACTCTGATGCTGAAAATAGTTTTACATTAACAATTTGTTGCTATCAAGAGGATTGTTTGGGAGAATTGTATAAAATGTATCACAGATTGTAGTTGTTATATTTTAGCGGATTTAGGTTACTTACCTGTAATTTCTGTTTTCCATATATGTTTCAACTTCAGGTTATTCTAAATATATATATATATCAATTACAATCTGTTGTAGAATTAAATCAGGAGTGGATGACATATCATTCTCCTTATGTTGTTTCCAGCTCTTATCAGTCTTAGGCACAGTCTTATCATGACTAAGGCACATATCCACAACCAAGTTGTGACACATTCTGGCTTTACACACTGTGCTAAATCAAAACCAAGCCACATTGTGGCTGATTTAAAAAAATAGTCTTTGGATAATTTGTGGAACCAGCAACCATCTACCCAATTTTATTTATTTTGCACATATTGTTCCCTTAGGTTGAAAATAATGCTGGCCATAGAAGACAGTGATTTAGTCAACTGTGATAGGTCACCAATAAATAGACCTCGCAACAGTTTTCCAGAAAGTAAAATGAATGGCTTTATTATTTTAGGCCTTCTGTGATCCTATCTTTTTATTAGTTATGTGGCCATTTTCTGGTTAAAACTTAAACCAAAAAAGTAAAAACAAATGTGATTCAGAAAGTTCCATAGTTTTATAGCTATTCATATAATGTTTGCTTAATGATCCAGGTTGCGTTTAGTTTGACAGTTGACTCCCTGAGGCCATTCCTAGAAGAAAATAGAATTTGCAACAAATTGTTTCAGTGTATAAGTTCACCTTGTCACTCAAGCCCTCTTCAGTGTGCTACTCCACATGTTCAACCCATGTTCCTTTTTAATTTTTCTGTCTCATGCTCCATATTGCATGAGGTCAGGCTTAAGTCTTATTAAGCTATTTTGTATTTTAAGAGAGAGGGGGCTTAGGACTGTTGTTAAAAAAGAATGCTAAGCCCCCTCCCTCTTAAAATACACCAAGGCTGTTATCTTTTGTTTCTTCCTGTCCTTGAGCTCCATCCAGCACTTTAATTTCCTGTTTGAGATGAATGATCTTGTGGACTTATTTGGTTACTAGTCTGCTTAAGCCCCTGTCCCACTGCACCAACGGATGCAAAGAGGATGTAAAACGTTAAAAAACGTTGGAAAACGCTA
>BHFT01045112.1:0-29097 GCA_004320025.1 Laticauda laticaudata | reverse complement strand
TAATATAACTTAGGATTGCATTAGCTTTTTTGGCAGCTGCTGCACACTGCTGGCTCATATTTAGCTGGTTGTCCACTGAGACTCCAAGACCCCTCTCACAGTTACTGCTATTGAGCCTGGTTTCACCCAGTCTATATGTGTACTTTTGGTTTTTATATTCAAAATATTTCAGTTTGTGATAATAATCATATTATAACAAATGTAAAATTATTATAAGAATGGGACTTAAACTAAAAGTTCTGACCTTTGATAAATTGCACCATATTTTTTTATAAATGATCACCTCTGCTAGGCATTTGTGAGTATAAAAAGTATATTTCTAATAAGCAATAATCTCTATAGGAAAACTGAATTGTGCTAATCTTGGGTTTTGGTCTCAAAATTGGGTGATAATATAGTAATATCCCACTTTAACATTTTTAATTGGAGTAATTTTATGACCTTTACAAAATTATTGTGTAATTTAATCAGAATTGTTAATCAGAATTAGCGTTGCAAATAACAGTTGTGTGAATAGCAATGTGTGTATGAATGTCAAACTGTATCCAAATAGTTTGATTCAAACATAATTTTTGTGTTCCCTTATTTAATAACAAAGTGCTAAAGCCTTGGTTCCTGGAATTGCCTGGTATATAGCTAAATATTAGAAAGAAGTGTGTTGAAATGTGAGAATATATACATACTGTAGACATGTTGCTATATGTTCACATTTGGCATCTTAGAAATTGATTTTTTTTAAAATGTGTATCGCATTTGGGTAAATGTTGCTTGGAAAGTAGCAGCTTAATTTTTTATATCTATTATTTATAAACAATTTCCAGATTGGGGTATTTGTAACCTTAAACACATCCTATTTCTTATCCATGTGTTTGGAATGTAATCTCTTGGTATTTAAATATCTTTACTTGGCAGAGACTCCAAATTTCATGCCCTTAATGTAAAATTAAACCTTAACATGTGGATTTGATCCTAAGAATTTCAAGTACACTCTTAGAATTATCTGCTTTCCTTCACAGTAGGTGACTAATATGTACTGATCCAGAATGCTGATTTTAGTCAAACATCTTGCACATTAACTTAGAATCAGGTATTTAATAATGCCCTTAATTTCTCTGCTTACCATTGCCACATGCTGTTTGAAACAGTTATTTAATTAACTGATAAATGAGCACAACTAATTTGCCCCAACCCCAATTTATGTAAACACTTACACAATGACTCTTGAGTGAAGAAGATGCTCTTGCTTATTATGGAAAATATGTATGTAACAATTTGCAAGTTTAGACCAAAGCAGTGATGCTTATGCTCTTCAGCTACCAATAACATTATCCACATTTTGTTTCTTGTTGTTTTTTTCTGAGATAATATGTAATAAAAAAAATTCTTCAATTTAAAAAACACATTCCAAACTTTTATACTATATATTTCCAGTAATTTGGGTTTTTACATGCCCCCTATAGGTGATAAAATATTTTCTCTGTTTTGTGTTATTTCTATTTTTACTATATAATTTGTTTAATTAGATCAGGGGTCTCCAACCTTAGCAACTTTAAGACTGTTTGGATCTCAACTTCCAGAATTCCTCAGCCAGCAAAGCTTAATGTTGCTAAGGTTGGAGATCCCTGACTTAGATTATATAAATGACTATCTCCATATCATATCAAAGTAAATGTGCATAGGTAACAGAATAACAGAGTTGGAATGGATCTTGGAGGTCTTCTAATTTCCAACCCCTGTTCAAGCAGGGGTTATACCATACCTTTCTATCATACCAAAAGGCTGTCCAGTCTTTTCTTAAAAACCTCCAGTAATGGAGCACCCACAACTTCTGATGCAAGCCATTCCTCTGGTTACTTGGTCTCATTGCTCGGAAATCCTCCCTAGTTCTAGTTTGCTTCTCTTACTTGATTAGTTTACTTCCATTGTTTCTTGTCTTGCCTTCTGTTGCTTTGGAAAATAGTTTGACTCCCCCTCTTCTTTGTGGCAGCCCTTCTAATATTAGCACACTGCTATCATGTCCTTCTTCCTAGACTTAACAAACCTAATTTCTGTAATCGTTCTTCATATCTTTTAGCATCCAGCCCCATACTAGTCTTTTTTGCTCTTTTCTCCTCTCTTTCCAAAGTCTCTACATCTTTTTTTTTTAATAATATGTTGACTGAAACTGGATACAGCATTCTAACTGTGGCCTTACAAAGGCTTCATAAAGCAGTACTCGTATTTCACATGCTCTTTATTCTGGCTCTCTGTTAATACAATATATGTCTTAACAGATTATATTGGCTTTGTATGAGCATTTCACTGGGTGAAGAGGTTTCAGAAGTATTTTGAGTAAACTTGCTCTGAGGCCAGTAAGCATGAAAGCTGGGTTCCTTCAACTATTGACATATATTGAAGTCAGAAATGATGGAATTTGTTCAGAATATTGCAGTGTAAATTCAATGCCAAAAAAGTAAACACAGATGGCTGAGGCTTCATTTAACTTCTTTATAAGCACATAAAATAAATTTTACAATACCAGTTGTAGATTTCTCCAACATGGAGCAAACTCAAACAGATGTTACAGGTTCAGAGCAGAACAGCAATTCAGGAACTCAGAAACAGACATCAGTTTCACTTTAGTTCAGCAGGCAAGCAGGACACACAGCAGAGGAGAGAAGCAGTTTCATTTTCAATAGACTCAGAACTTAACATAGCATCAGAGCTTCAGACCTTAATATAGAGTCACACGTGGACTACTTTTAGTTTCAGTTTCCAAACAGTCCTCATGCCTATTCATTGGCTGACCTTGTTATCATGCTCTATTCCAGTTCATAAATATAATCTGACAGAATTTGTAGGCCACTCTATCTGAGAATAACAATATCTTGGAATATTTCTTAAATCAGTGCTTATTTCAGGAGAGGAAGCACTTGGAAATACCTGAAAAGTTTGGTAATGCCATAATCATAAGAATTTAAAGAATTATCAGTTACAAAGCTAAACAATTTTTCCCTTAGTTGATCATTGTTGTTCAGTCATTCAGAAACCTGTTTCATTCAGAGAGTTCATGGATGTCATTTTACCAGTTATCTGATGAAATTTAATTTAATCTAGAATTGAATTATTTAATAATAATAATTTATCAAATGTACATGCTGCCTAACAGCCAGCAATTTGGCCAGACTCCCAGTGATTCTTATTGTGGTCCAAAATATTCTCACTTTCTCTGGCACCACTGTTCAAATGCATTACCTTTCCTTTATTCAGCCTCCACAACCACATTTGATAATTAGGAAAAATGTGGCTTTACAATACATTCCTTAGTTGTCAGTGTGATGTCTATGCACTTTAATGTCTACAACTGTCACAATTATTTTTACAGGCATCAATGATGTCTTTATTTCATCACCCAACATAAATTGAATTGGCAGAAATTAGTTGTTTTCATTTATCAGGAGTTTTTGAACCTAGAAAGATAAACACCATTACTGTTTTAATTTCTTATCTGCCTATTGGCACTGAATAGGCAAAGTTTTTTGGTATAAAATTAGTTTTCTTAACATGAAAAAACAGATACACATTGAAGTCTCTTGCACAGTGGCAGATTAAGACTCACTGGTGCCCTAAGCACTAACAAATCTTGGTGCCCCCCTCCTTTGCACATACTGTATAAACAAAGCCATCTTCTCAACTTTGTGTTGCTCCTTTGGGGCCTGGTGCCCTAAACACATGCTTAGTCTGCTTAATGGTTAATACACCACTGATCTTGCAGCTTCCTTAAGGTTTTCTCGCTTTTAAAAATCAAAGTAATATCATCAACATGTCTCTGGTTACTGGAAGTTTATTCCAAGAATCTTAAATTCATTTCAATTTCATTTTTTTAGCCAAGCATTTTTCATGATACATTGTATACAGTAAGTTAAATAATAATGGAATAATTCAACCTTGGCATAATCCTTTTTTCAGTTTTGAACCATTATTGCTTCATATTATGATATAGAGTAACTGTTATTTCCTGGATATTATGCAATTTTTTTCAAGTATCAAATAAGTTTTAGTACATCCACGTTTTAGGAGCCTTCCCCAATTTCTTTTAGTGCTCCATTTGTCAAAACTCTCTTTATAATCAAGCAAGCAAGCAGGCACCTTCTTGCAACTTCCTGCTGTTTAGGATATTTGAGAAACCTTTGATTCTTCTGAATCCAACTTGCATATCAAACACATGTCATTCCTGGAAATGTTGTTGTGGTTATTGATGGAACATGGAACATTGTTCCTTAATTAGAATATGGCTCCCTTGATGTTTTCACATGCTTTATCAGGGGGGCAACACAGTTGTTTCCACTTATCCAAAATCAACAGCAAAGTCTGTACATTTTTCCAACAACATAGGGGATTCAGAACGCAAAGCACCTATGATGCAGAAGTATAGAAAGAGCTTACAAATAGTATGGTTGATATTTGGCAGATGGGAAAAAATACTCCTTCTTCCCAGAGAATATCTCAATTATGTATTTACTGCAAATCAATACGTAGGATTATGGGCACGTGTAAGGAGCTGTAACACAGAGGAATAAAAATTCTGTATGACCTTTATTCTGAGTTAGAAAGATATAGTGTGATATAAAATAGGACCAAATGGAAGTATTTATCTTTCATATTTTCCACAAACACTCTTTTTATGAAAATATGAGCTCTTGAGAGAGTACCCTGCAAAGTTTCCTAAAGATTGACTTGGAATGAATCAGGCATTTGCTCCTATATTCCATTCCTCAAGCGCAGTCATTACAGCTGATTCAAAGGTCTCCAAAGTAAAAATACAAATTGATATGTGTTCTTCACTGTTTTTCTGCTGAGGATTGATATGTCTTGCCTGCTATTGTTTGCACAGACTTATTGGCACTGGAATTTGAAGAGATTATGGAAAGTCCTGGGAAGATGATAAAGTATAAAATCTCCTATGCTTGCTCTTTGCTCTATACCTTAATATTTCCAAAGTCCCATCAATTAACACACAATGTTGGAATGAACTTTTCTAAATTTTCCAGGTTGCCTTGTCACGCTCAACTCATTTTCATTTCATCAGCATGTTATCCATTGTGGTCAGTCAGAGTGAAATTATTATCTCTCATGAACTCATTATCTCAAGCAAATAATTGAAAGTCTGATAAGTATTCACAAACTATACTTATCTTGTTTCAATTTCTGCATCTTTAATTTGTTGTTGGTCTTGTGAATTAATTGTGAAATGCGGTTTGCAAGAAATTTTGGTAATGGATCATTATCCTAAATGAAAGACACAGTCTAATTTGTATTTTTTTTTTTTGTTGAAAATTTTATTTGGGTTTTCACAAAAACAAAATACAAATAAAACATCTTTTTTTTGAAAATAGCATGGCCCAAGGNATACAGACACAAAACTCAATTTCATGCTCATTTTTATATTCTATTCCATATCTTATTACTGTTTTATATTTTCTACAGAGTTTTTCCCCTCTTTTAATCTTCTCGACTTTTTTAGAAGTCTCAGAACAAAATTGTAATCTATAGGAAATTCTGCTGGGTGACCCACCATAAACAATTTCACTGATTTATAAAGCCAGGAATTGATATTAGGCTTCTCTAAACTTCTATAGTATATTCTCATCAGAGCCGAGACACATCGACTGGTCTGTATTGCTGCTGGTCTGTATTGCTCTCCCAAATGCTGTAGTAGCTTTACTATGGCATTATGCAGATTTGATATGGATAAATCCACTTCCTGTTGGAATTGTAATAATATGTTTAAACAAGTTGTTCAATGGATAGTAGGATAGCTCAAGAACTGAATTATCACAATCAAAGGTCATTTAATACTCTTCAAAGGAAAATTTAAGCTTTTCAAGACTGATGTTATATTTTTGATCACATGCAATTTTATGTTAAAATAGTTCTGTGTATTTTGTAGTATTACTAAGAATAAATTTATCTACAGTGGTTTATAGCAGGGGTCTCCAAACTTGGCAACTTTAAGACTTGTGAACTTCAACTCTCAGAATTCTCCAGCCAGCATAGCAGCATAGAAGCCCAGAATTCTGGGAGTTGAAGTCCACAAGTCTTAAAGTTGCCAAGTTTGGAGACCTCTGGTTTATAGGTTTGAGGCTCCCTTCTTTTAATAAGACTAATTTTGTTAATTTTCATAAGATTTATAAATCTCCATCCCTCATGTATGTGCATATTACTGAGCAACAGTTGTTAGCTGTGTCCTTCGTTAACATTGATAACTTCAGAATGAATCAAGATTCTTGACAAAACTAAGATATTTAGTACAAAGATAATTTCCACTGTCATTATTATAGAAGGCTGGAATTCGAACTGAATTATGATATGATGAAGCTGATAATGAAACTTCATTAAACTCACAATTACCAAGTCTTAGTTTTTATTGAAACATGTCTTTCTAAAAGCTGTAGCCAGTATTCACTTAATTGGCTTTTTCCTTTACTCTGTAGCTTGAGCATTTCAATAAGCCCAAACTATTCTTGTAAACATTGGGTACGAGAAGATTTGTTCATTAAAATGAAATTCAGAACTGAACAACATTTGACCTGGACCTGCAGGTGTTATTCAGCAAGTTCTGACCAGTTCTGGAGAACCGATAGCGGAATTTTTTTTAAAAGAATTTTTATTTTTAAAAACAAACATAAACATACAAAACATAAAAACATAAAACCATCTTCCATTTTATATACATACAGTGTGTCAGTTGGTTGCAAATCTTTTGTGCTATCCTTTGTAATCATTTACTCACAATTTATGTCAATTTCACATTGTCAAACTAACATGAGCTTATATATTTATCAGTTATTAATCATCCATGACTAAACTATTTATTCCATCATTTTATATGAGATGTTCCAAGTTTTATCTTAAAATTTATGTTATACTTTCAACCAATGGTTATATATGTCTATATGTTTTATATCAATCTATTAAATTTCTATCACAAAATTATCTATTACATTATCATGCCTTTTTAATCCAACCATTGATAAAACAAATCCCATATCATATAAAATTGTTTATCTTCTTGTTCTCTAATTTCAAATGTCAATTTACTCATCTCAGCACAGTCCATAATTTTCTTAATAACTTCTTCCTGCATAGGCATTTTATTATTTTCCAATTTCTTTAGCAAATACAATCCTAGCTGCTGTTAATGCATTTACAATCAAATATTTCAACTCTTTGTTGTATATTTCCGGTATTATCCCCAATAAAAAGATCTCTAGTTTAAAGTCTATATGTTGTTTTATCATTTTTTCCCACCATGTGTGAATTTTAGTCCAGTATTTCTTTGCATCTGAGCATGTCCACCACATATGGTAATATGAACCAGGTATCTGATGACATTTCCAACATTTATCCGATTTATTCTTAAACATTTTCACAATTCTCATTGGGGGTATATGCCACCTGTAAAACATCTTATACAAATTTTCTTCATATGCAGTTGACGTTGTCATTTTATAATTTTGAGACCACAATTTGCCCTTTTTCTAAATCAATCCCATATCCAAAAAAATTTCCACAGTCATTGTTTCTTAACTTGTTCCTCCTCCAGTTTAAATTGTAATAAGTATCCATAAAGTTTTTTAATTACCTTTTCATCAGTACCCATCAAAATTTTTATCCAAACAGTCAACATCATAAATACCTTCTGTTTTAACATCTTTGTCAAATCTGGATTGTATTTGCAAGTATGAAAACCAGTTCATTTTTACACCTTGTTCTTCCAATGCTTGCATAGATTTAAGTTCACCCTTTCATTCAATATCTCCACCATATCTGTTCATTCCTTTTATATATTATTGGATAAGAAAAAGCTTCAATGGTAGATATCTATAATGGAATTTTTAAAAAAAATATTGTCTTTTTATCTTCTTCCAGTTCAAAAACAATGCCTCTCTAATATAATGTCTTCTAAAGCACCCCTGTGTTTTTTTCCCTTATACCAAAGGAAGGCATGCCATCTCAACAGCAAGTCATGCCCTTCTAAGGTCAATAGTCTATTGTTCCTTAATGTTATCCATTCCTTTACCCACATCAAATTTATTGCTTGGAAATACAACTCCCAGTTAGGCAAGGCAAACCCTCCTCTTATTCTTGCATCTTGTAACAATTTCTGATAGCAGAAATTTTGAGTAGTTCAGAGAACCAGCAAATACCACCTTTGACTGGCTGGCCCCGCCCCATCTATTCTCTGCCTCCCAAATCCCAGCTGATTGCCTGAGTCATTTTTTGTTGCCCTGAAGAGGAGAACAGAGCTGGAAAGCAGGTTAGTGTGGTGGGGAGGGAATGGGATTATGCAGTAACCTTCCCCCAGGAGTAGGGTGGGAATTGAGATTTAGCAGTATCCTTCCTGCCACACCCACCAAGCTCCACCTACCAAGCTGTACCCACCAAGCCATGCCACACCTACCAAGTCCCGCCCACAGAACTGGTAGTAAAATTTTTGAATCCCACCACTGCCTGGACCTGATAATATGAGTTAAAGAAAAAGATGGCAGAAGAGAATGTATCTATGGAGACTGATTTCAGACATACCCACCATAAGTGTGATTGGACAGAATAAAGTCTGAATCTCTTCCCCTTAAAGAAAAGGATCGCCCAAGATCTGATTTATTTCTTCAGATTAGAAATTAGCTTTTATCTATATATCTGCCCTATCTAATGTTTTAAACCTTTTTATTTTATTTATTTTATTGTTTTTAACAATCGAAGAGGAATCTGCATTTTTTCCTCATAGATGTAATATTCTTGAAAAATAAAAGTGTGCTTGTATTTAGAAGTGTGCTCATTTGCTGAAAATTTCATAGATAAGCTAAGGGAATAGTGGAAAGTATCCTCAGGAGTTTGTTCTCTGATAAATAGGTGGCAATCTCTACTTAAATAGGCAATTCTCCATGGCAACATCCACTTCACATTCCCTTAGAGTTTCATTTAAGCCAAATATTCCTGGGACAGCAAAACTACATATGCTGTTAACTAGAATGCATATTTTATATGAAAAAACCCTCAAATTTCCATATAAAACTTCCTTTTACCCTTGACTAAATTCTGAAAGCAGGAATAATTTGAGCAGGGCTTTTGAATTTTAATGTTGCTGCAGGGTCCTTCTAGTTATGATTCTTTGGATTATTCCTAACAAAGCTGCTTTTTTATGTGATTAATGCTAGCGTCTATTTTCAGACAACTTGGAGAACATCACATTTGTCAACAACTGGTGCAGCTCAACGGTGGGAGGGGGACCAATGTATGAGTACAGAAGATTGAATGTGTATGGGATAAATGTTTTATTATTTTATTTTATTTTAAATATTCAAAAAGTTATTTAAACAAAAGAACTGCCTGGCTCATTGGGATGAAGCTGTTACCATTAACTTTTTCCTGGTTATTACAGCAATATAATTAACACATGCATTCAATAGTTTCCTCTCTCTCTAATGCACAACTTAGCTCTTTGTCAGAATGAAAATGATGAGCATTATCAGGTTTCTTTCTGGGCTGCTAAAGCTGCATTCCAATTAATGCCAGTGTTGGATCAGTTTGGGTGACAATGTCCTTTAATTGACTTTGCAAAATGAAACAATGTATGTGCATACTGATCAAATAACCTTCTGCTCATGAGAAATACTTCTCTTTTTCTTGTATATTAGCAAATAGTTAGAAATTTTCAAAGCTGGCAGTCTTGTTTACTGGCAGTGGCTGGCTACAGATTGTGAAGTGAATCTTTTATTGGTTCATGTTTTAAACTTGCAGTTGCTCTGGTTAAATAACAATGCACTGACAGAAGACATTGACAAGTACATGTGGAAATCATGTGAAAATACCATCATGACTTAATCTTAGCAGATTTCACTTAGTGTAAATATGTATAAACCATATAAAGCTTTATTGTTTACATAATGATGTGACATCTGACATTGTGACATAACATAAACTCCAAAAATAAATGTACCAGGGATTTTTGCAATTGCTTCAGGTAACTAGGAGGAAGAGAAGTATCAATAAAATAGCATGCACTGTAGATAAGTAATAATAAAAGTTCAAGAAAATTCATTAAAGTTATGACCAAACTATATAGATTTTAACATGTTTCTCGAATTGAGTTTGCTCTTTGACATGAAGACACTGCTTTGGAAAAGGACTTGACCACTCTTGCTTGTGGGATAACTGTACTGGAATCTCCAGCTAGAGTGGAGTGAAGATAGACCACAGAATTTGGCAAGCTTTGAATCCTTCCAGAGGAAGAAGCCATGGAGGCCAGATCTCTACTCTAAAATCCCTGAAGCATTTATCTGCCTGTTCCTAAGAAAATGCAGTTAGTCTGATGGATTTTCTGTAAAAAGGATAGCAATGATAAAAAAAAGCAACTCTGGTCACCTCAACTGTGTTGGTCTTGTTCATTGCACCTGTCATAATCAGAATAGAGCTGGAAAGGATCTTTGAAGTCGTCTAGTCCAATCTCTGCTCAAGCAGGTGACCCAATAGACATGTCACTGGAAGGCAAAATAAAAAAGCTGCATCTCATTTACTTTGGCCATGTCATGTGGGAGAATTCATTGGAGAAAGCAAATATTTCTGATGGAGTTAAGTTGTAAAAGGAAACCAAGCTACCAAAGAACACAAAAGCTGAACCTCATCAGAGCTGACACCAACCAGAGCATAGAACAACTCAAAGAAATAGTGCCAGATAGAAAGTTGTGGTGAGACCTGGCTCTTAGAATCACCAAGGCTCAGTCATGACTGAATGGATAATATCATCATCCTCATAACTCAAAATCTGTTCTGACCCAAACCTCGTTCCAAGGAAACAAACATGAAACAGAGGTAACAGCAAAACCTTTTAATGATTCTTTATGAATTCCGTTCCTTCCTGGTTAAAAGGCTGTTTCAAACTAATCATCTCTGATAAGAACGAGGCTTGCCAAGGTTGTGCAAGGCTGCCAAGAACAGCATAAATAAAGATAAAGTTGCCAAGAAATAATATTTCAAACACAAAGAGTTTCCAAACACCAACTAAGATCATCCGAATGTCCACAAGGCTTGAGTGCAAAAATTTATTTGCTTCCTGCAAAGAACTCCTGATTCTCAGCTGGCTTTTATATCTTGAGGGGCCATTACCTTGCAGCCTTACTCTTCAAGCAGCCCTGCATGCATGCGCACTGGGCACAGGCTCCTTGGGGACCTCTTCATCCTTGCTGCCAGCCTCCACAATGTCTGAAGGCAGCATTCCACTCCCTGATGGTCCTGGCCCCACCCCTGCATCACACACAGGCCCCTCATCTGAGTCTTCGCACTCCGAGACCTCAGCTGTACACACCTGCTGCTGGCAAACCACAAAAAAATCACTGTTGGCCTTTGCTTTGATCATTTACTTTTTACTATGCAAAAGGAACCATTTAATGCACAGTCTTTCACATCGGTGCAAAAAGAATGTGAATAATGTGAAAATTTAATTTAATTTGAATTTAATTTAATTTGAAAATTTATATTTTAAAATATCTATTTTGATTTTAGATATTTTTATTAGAATATGCATTTTTGTAAAGATTTTCTTGGCTTTATTCTTGAATTTTCTGTTATAAAGTGAAGTCATATACAATTTTAAAAATGTATGATCACCATATACTAGACCCACGTTATGCTATGCAGGAATGACCTTGGGTGATAGGTAGATGATCTAGGCAGCAATCAGATAAGAAGTAATTTGGTCTGCAGTGGAGAAAAGGAAGGGAAGTTTTCCAGAGACAAAAAAAGATGAGAGAAGAAATACTTTTAAGACTTGAATGATTCTGTCTAATGTAATATTATAATAATATAATGCTTCTTGTCTAGACTATCTTGTTAGTCCTTGAAGGGCTAACAGTTTATAATATCAGGCATACCTCCTGGGTTCCACAAGGTCTTAACTGATAAACTTGGAGCATGCCACCCTATCTAATATGACAATATGAGCAGAGACAATTAGTTGCTATTATAACCAAACACATACACTTTCTGGCTGGTCATTCTCTTTTCTTTCCTTCTCATTTTCAACATTAGAACTTTTTATAGAGAGAGCTAGTTCTTCACATAACTTGCCCAAAGTATGATAATTTGTGGCTTACGTCAGAACAAAGGTTTGATTTGTTCGATGATGCATCTGTTTGTTTTCTTGGCTCTACGGAGATTTCTCCAAAATTAACATTCAAAAATAATTACTCTTTCAGTCCTGCTTTTTCACAAGCCAACTTTCACTTCTATAGAACATCTCAGGAAAGACTGTTGTTTACACTGTTTATATATACACATATACATATACACATATACATATACACATCTGAATATCTTTTCCAAAACTTTCATGGCTGCTCTAAAAAGAATTCTTAAAATCATACTTGTCTTTGTCCAATCCAGCACCCTGGATATATACAGTATTTAGCATATAAATTGAATGAATAAAGGAAGAATTTAGGACTTTGCAACCTGAGCCATTTTATTTGGAAGAGTCCTTGATGCTCTCTGAGCTTGCTTGTTTTCTTGCAGACATTTCATTACCCAAACTAAGTAACATCATCACTGCCATTCTATTTTGTTATGTTCTGTCCATACTGTGATTTTCTGACCTGCGCATAGGTTTCTTATTAGGACAATGACAATTTCTAAAATTCACATTTTGCTAACCATATTCCACAACTTTGTGTGATCAACACAATTAAAGGTCTTTCTATAATGAGAGAAGCACATACTGATTAATGTTTGTCAGTCTTTTCTAAATCCATCTTGAACATATTGTGTCTCTTTTCACATGTAGGACTATTATCTACACCGGATGATCCTAAGTATAACCAAAAGCTTGCATTCTTACACTCTATTAATTTTCCATTTCTTGACATTGAAATATATATTTACTTCTTCCAATCTGTTGGCCATTATGTCATTCCAGATTTGATGGCAAGGAACTTAATTAGAATCTTTGTTGATTCCTCTTCTGTTGCTTGCCATGTTTCAGTGGATATTCATCAGTTCCTGTAGGATTCCTACTTGGTAATGATGAGACTGCTAATCTAACTTCATTTTCTGGTATAGCCAAGATATACAATTGGGCAATGTCAATATATGGTGATAACTGATCCCATGCCATCTGACAACTTCACTCATGGCTTCCTGTAGAGATTGAAGAGGAGTAGTGGGAGTTGTGGAACCCCATGGTGCTCAGTTTAAAACTAAACAAATGAAACTTTCTGTAAGCACTGGACTTTTTCCCTTCAATTGAAAAGAATGAACTTCTGAAAGCTAAGTACCTCAAAAGGAATTATTTATTGAAGGGAAGTGATCCCGGTACAAGTAAAAACAAAATATAAGATGCTGCTAGTAATAGATAATGGGAGTTAGAACCCCTCCCTTTATTCTGATGTGGATTTAGTCAAACAAAGAACCAACATATTAATTCAACCCCCTCCCCTTTCCTGGGAAAGTATCTCAGAAGAGTTTCCCAGGGGTATCTTTCAGAGCTGAAATTTTTATGGTCCCTTCTGCTCTTGCTATTTCTCCAAGAGGTGACAAGTTTCTAGACATCTGGCTCCAGTCCTCCAGTTGTATATCATGTGCAAGTTATACAGATTCAATATAAGCTTTAAGATATTCAGGTTACATCAAAAAGGATTACTTGTACCAACTCCCCCCGCCCTTTCTTCTTCCATTGAAGAATGGCAGATACATGGATCTGAAACTTTCATTATGGAAAGATAATTCAAACATGCTGGATTACATAAAAATATATATATTATTTTATATGTGTTGATTATTCTGAATGCAAAAGGAAGAAAATAGCTCCAATCTGGCTTGGTAATCAGGACCAGAGGTTTAGCCTTCCGAGCTTTCAGATAAATGCTGGAGCTCTTCTTCAGGGAATCTCTCTCTACCAGAATGTTCATATCTTACCACATCGACATTCTGATAAAGAGACATTCCCTGAGAATGGGCTCCAGCACAAGTCTGAAAGCTTGGAAGACTAAACTTCTGGTGACTGGCACAGATTGGATCCTGAAACATTATTCTGGGACATATATAATTACTTTATTCATAGAAGAAAATAGCTACTTTTTAGTACAATATAAACTGGATTTTTTTTCCTGAATTTGCCTTTGGATTTCATAGATTGGAAGCATCAAACTCTGAATTTTTGGCTATAGTAACTAAGATCACTCAAGGAAAACTAAAGAATTGGGTAGCAGCTCTGAGCTTTTTCTTCTCTTGCCTTTTAGAAACCATTTGGGATCAGATCTTTTTCATGAATTAAACTTTTCCCTGCATACTTGACTTCTTTTGTCTCCTCCCAGGCAATTTTCTTGGGTGACAGTATATATGCTACTCATCAGTAATAGAAAATAGAAGCAATGTAATGTAACAACATATTGTATTATAATGTTCAGTCATGACAAGGCTGAACACTTTTCTGATAAAAATCAAACCCTCTTATAAAAAACCCCTTTCTAATAAAAAATATGTTACCTTGACATATTTTTTTTAAGTTTTATTGATTTTTAAGAACAAACAAAAACAAACAAAACATAAAAACATCCAGCTTTATTCCATAAGTATACAAACAGTGTGTCGGTTGGTTTACAATTTTTTTGTGCATTGATTTCATAGTCCTAATTAAGTTACATTACATATTAATTATATTATAGAAATTAATATCTACGTATTATTATTATCATTTGAGGCTATAAAATTTTGTTCATCATCATTTGCGAGATAGCATACTTAGTTTATTTTATAACAATTTCATATTATGTCTCCAAATCTATTCTTAACAAAACATTTTATTATGGCAATAATAATCATTAAAAAAATTCATTTTTATATTCATGTATTTTGCTATAATTCTACATTTTCTATTACTATATGTTATTGGTCTAACAAAGTGATAGGGAAAGGTCCCATTTTGCAAAATTGTTCATCTCTTCGTTCTCTAATTTAAATGTCAATCTATCATTTCGCAGCATTCCAGGTATTTTCTTGAATAATTTTCCTCCTGATGGTATGTTTAATTTTTTCAATTTTTTTAGCAAATACAATCTAGCTGCTGTTATACTTTACATCAAATTTTTAAATCTTTGCTGTGAATGTATCAGTAGCATTCCAATAAAAAATATCTCTGGTTTAATCTATATTCTTTTTAGTCCATTTTTTTTCCACAAGTGTGGATTTTAGTCCATATTTTTTTGCATCGCGACAAGTCCATCGCACATATGCGTAATATGAGCCAGGTGTCTGAATGAATTTCCACATTTTTCAGAGGTTTATCTTGAAGATTTCTTGGCTATTCTTGTCAAGGGGAAATGCGCACTAGAAAACATCCTTGTACCAAATTTTCTTTAAATGCTGCTGTTGACATTAGGTTATTATTAGATTCTGCGGGCAACAGATTTTTGCCATTTTCTCTACGAGTAATCCCACATCCCAAATTCTTCTCTCCAGAAACAATCTATATGTTTCTTTAACTTGTTCTACTTCTAGTTTAATTCTGATAAATATCTATAGATTTTTTAATCACTTTTCATAGTACCCTGTGCAGAATCTGTTATCTAATGCAGTTAATTATTGTAGAAAACTTCCTGTTTTAAAGTCTTCTTTTTCATCGGGGTTGGAATGTATTTGTTGCGCCATAAGAAAACCAATTCATTTTATACTTGTTCCTCTAGTTTTATGCGCATGATTGTTACGTTCACGCGCTTTGTCATTTCAAAATTTCTCCGCTCATTAGTTAAACTTATTTGTTCCTTGCTCCTATAATGTTAGTAGGGGATACAGAAAATGCTTCAAATAGTCGATATGCCCAGAGCTGGAATTCTTCAAATAACATTGTCTTTTAATCTTGTCCGCATTTGTAACTAACAGAGATTCCCGTAAATATCGATGTCTTCTAAACAAACGCTGTATTTAGTTCTTTTATACGCAGCTAAAAGGGCAGTGCACCGCCCAAGACACAGATCATTGTCCTTCGTTTATCAGCCCAGCGAAGTCTAGTAATTTTTAATGTTACTCCATGATCTCTTAACCATTCAGGTTTGTAGTGTGGTTGTACATCGCAATTAGGCGAATGACCAAGTCCTCCTCTAATTTAGCATCTTGTAAGATTGTTTAACTTTATTCTCACTTTCTTACGCAAGTATATATTTCAAAACAATTTTTGTTTAAAATTTTCAAAAATAGTCGCTTTCCAACCTAATTGGTGATGTGTTTGACACACATATATGAATTCTGGAGGTAAAAATATTCGCATTTGATTGTTTTGAAATTTCCTATTTAGGGAAAGGATTGTAGGGTTTTCCCCATTTCATTAAGTCTAAGTGTCATCTGTTGTTTATAGTTTAATGGGTAATTAGTTCGTCTTTTAATGTAGCTACATCTTGGCTAGTCAAATGTATCCCAAGGTACTTACCTTAGTTTAACTTGGAAATTGTCAAGTAAATTCTCCAATTCTCTTTGGTCTTAGTAACATATTCTTCAAAATCTTTGGTCTTATTTGTCTTATTTTTTAGGACCGGCCACCATTGAACATATGCCTCTATCTTTTTATCAGCCATAATTTTGGTGCTGTTTCTAGAGGTGTTTTTCTTAATAATAAAAGTCAGCTAGAGTCACGTAGCGACCAGAAAGCTGATGCCATATTGTACTAATGATTATTCCTTTTCAATTTCATATCGCTTTTATACTCTTTCGTTCTCTGTAATGTTTTCTAATAATACTGTAGTAGTTAATATGAGTTTGCTCAAAGGTGATAGTGGGGCACTTGTCTTGTACCTTTTTATAGTTGATAGAGTCTGTGTATTCTCCCTCTATCATTAACCTTTTTGGTTCCATGATTGTTGTTATAATGAGTATTAGGGCTTTTGTCATTGCTTGAATAATTTTTCTGGAAAGCCCATCTGTTTCCAATAATATAACATGAATCTCGCAGTTGCACATTATCAAATTGCTTTTGTCATAGCTAAAGTAATCAAGAGCACCATTTGATTTTTATCGGGGGTGAGCTCTAATTTCAAAGGGCTCCAATATTCGTACTCCTCATATTATCCTTTAGATTTGTCCTCTTTTGGAGAACGGAATGCGATTTGTGATGCAGAGTTATAAAATTGATTTACATGATAGTTGTTTTTTGAAGTCTCTCTGGCAATATTAAACAAAGATTTTTAATCTGCAATTTAATAGAAAGAAAAGTGGGGCTCTATAATTCTTGGATTTGTAATGGATCAGTCTCTTCTTTTTGGAAATAAGTTAATATAGGTTCTGACCATGTGTTTAGGTATCTTCGTTCTTTTAGCATAATTCTTGCATGGACTTTCTGGACAATGGAAGGTTTTTAGTGATTCTTGTAATTTTTATAAGAAGTTCTTGCCGGAAAGTCATCTGGGCTGGTAGCTTCCATGTATTTTTGTTTTAGTTGCTCAGTTTCTAGACTCCAGATCATGGTTATATGTGTGCTTTCTACATTTTTTCAATCTCTTTAGGGTATCTTAGGTAGATTAGCAGTTCTGTAAATTACTGTTTAATTGCTTTCTGTCATCAATATTCTCTTGGGCTCATGATAATTTCTCATAAAAGTCTCGAATGGTTTCCTTCTTCTCTTATTTGCGGTAACAAACTTCACCTTGATGCATGCTATTACAATGGCGGTATTTTCCACTTGGATTCTGTTTGCCTTTCTTCAGATTTGTATTGCTAAACTCATAAGTGCTGCCGGTTTCTGTTTGCATTGCAAATCGCTCAAAATGTATTTCTGCTACATGTCTGATTGTTCCTGTGCTAATTCTTCTTCTCTATTAAACTCATTTTATGTTTAATTGTTATCCAGTTTTAGCTTAATGTCTTTTTTTCTGTGGGCTTTTCTGTAGTTCTTTTTCAATCTTTTATACACATCTTCTAAAGCTTCCGTAGCTTGCCTTTTCCTAATGTTCCTTTTCCTTGTGTAGTCTATTATCAAGCCTCTAACATATGCTTCATTGTGTGCCATACGTTCTGAATTGAAGTATCTTCTTTTTTATTTTCTCTAAAGAAAAAACCATTCTCTTCATCCGGCTGTTAAAATCCTTCTCCTTTAGCAATGTATTATTTAACGGTCGATCTCAATCTTCTTTTTTGTCCTTTCCATTTAATTGTCATTGAATTATAGTCTCACCCAGTACTTGTTTTGATATTTATTTCTGAATACTTAGAATATTATTCTGTTAAAGTCCAAATTATATCTATTCTGGACCATGTTAAATGTCTATTGAGTAAAAAGTGTATTGTTTGGTTTTAAACATTTCTTTCTCTCCATATATCTTTTAAAATTTATTTCATCATTCATTTTTAAAAGGATTTGGGGAGAGTCTTCCTATTTTGCTTTGTTGCTGTGTTGTTTATATAGTCCAGTTTATTGTCTACAATTCCATTGAATCTCCCATCATAACTATATTGACATAGTCCAGTTCAATTTATTTTCATGTGTAATTTTTTACAGAATTCTTCTTGTTAATCATTCGGAGCATATTGACATTAAGAGTGTTTTCGTATTATTGTCCATTATTTCCACCATTAATACTCTTTCCGTCTTCATCAGTAGAAATCAATTTTTCTGAAATGGTCTCTTTGATATATAAAACCACTACTCTTTTCTTACATTGAGTCAAAGAAGTAAATATTTTCTTATTTTTGGCTGTATCAACAATTGTTCATATTGTTTTTTAATATGTACTTCTTGTAGACAAATTATATTCAAATTTTAGTTTCTCGAATCTGTGAAAAATTTTCCTTCTTTTAACAGCTGAATTAAGTCCATTTATATTTATTGTAATCAGTTTTTTCTCTTCCATAATTATGCTTTATAATAGGTTTGGCAGCTCTCGTAGATCTTGGTTCATGTTGTTCTTTAGTCTCCACCGATCCACCTACTGCGCCTTCTTCTTTTTCAGTCTCCATTTGGTCATCTTGAAATTCAATTAGTGAAATCTCTCTTTTTCTGCCTCCTCTCTCTTTCCAAAAATTTTGCATAGAATAATTCTGCTTTCTCTGATTGAATCAATTCTATTGTCTGTTCTTTGCCATGTAAACATTAACCCTTCTGGGATTTGCCATCTATAATTCACCTCTTTTTTCAATAGCATTTTAGTCAGAAATCGATCTTGTCTTCTCATCTCTCTCACTCTTCTGGGTATTTGCTTTAAAACAACAATTCTTTGCTTTGTATTTCAATGTTTTCTTCTCTTACCACTTGTAATATTTGTGTTTTATTGGCTTTTTTTGTAAATCTGATATGAACTTTCTCTTGGTAGGTTATTTCTCATCACATATCTTGTAAAAACTCTGTATACCTCATCTGCTCCATCCATCATCTTCTCTTCTGTTATTTCCAAAGCTTCAGCCAATATTTCTATCATTATCTCAGCTAGATTTTGTCCTTTTTCTTCCTCTATTGTTTTGAAATCTGAGATAATTCTGATCTGTCCATCTCCCATTTCAGTATTGCACTTTATCTTCTTCAACCACTGTTACTGATATCATAAATCCAATCTTCTTGTCTCTTTGTTTGCCTTCTTCAATTTTTTGGAATCTCTCATCATACTTCACTATCATTGTTGAATATTCTCCACCTTTTGATCAGTTTTCTGTGTTCTTTGCTCAATATTTTCTATTCTCTTTTCAATGGTGTCTGATTTTTTTTAAGGTCTTGTATTCTCTGCATAATCATCTGTAGAGTCACTCTTTCTTGATCTTTGTCTTGCTTTAACATGTTGGAATGAACGTTGTCCTCCAGATGGTGGGGAGGCAGAAGTAGAGAGCTGAAGAGCCAGAAGCTATAAACTTCTACTCATTTTAAACAATTCAGGATCTTCAGGTTCTTCTAAACCCTAATCCAATTATGAAATAGCCAGTTATATCCAAAATGAAAAATAAGAATGGTAGAGAGAAAAACCAATAATAATAAAAAGAAGGAGAAAAAAAAATTATTTCAGGTTTCTTAACCTTAATCCAATCAGTAATTAGGTAGAAAGGAAGGAGAAGAATAAAAAAAGTTTAAAAAGAGCAAAAAGTAAAAAAGAATTAAAAAAAATAAAAGTAATTCTTCAGGTTCTTCAACACCTTAATCCAACTGAAAATTTTCAAATAAAAAGCATATCAAAAACAAAAAAAATCCAAAGAAGAAAGGAAAAAAAAAAGAAAAATTTTTGAGGCTTTCCTTTAAAATCAAAGCAAAGATGAAAAATATTACAAAAAATAGATTTCCAAAACAAAAAATGAACAGTACAGCTGGTAAAGGAGGGTGACCAACTTAAGAAAATTTAAAAAAAAAAACACTGCACTTTATTTAATTATCTAAAGCCCTGTCACACTGCAGCAACGGATGGAAAGAGGATGTAAAACGGAGAAAAACACTTACCGATCGTTGGTTAATGCGATGCTTCCATTCTGTACTCACTGCCTCTGTTTGCTTCCTCTTATCCGTCCAGCATCTGTCTATTGACATTATCTGCTCAAAAGGTTTTGAGCTGCTCAAAACTTTTGAGCGGAAAATGTATCCAACGCGTCTGTTCTGCATCCGCTAGGCATACGGGGACATCCGTTCTGCATCCATTGTCATCCGTTATGCATCTGCTATATCGCGTAGGTATCCACTGTGCATCCGCGCAACTCAAATCCGCTCCAGCGGTAAATGGATGCAGGGAGGAAGCGGAACGGATGTGGAACGGACGCGCCAGCGTTAGTAGCACGGATGGAGAAGGATGAAAGCGGATGCAGGCACGCAAAGAAAGCATTTAAAACAGAAAAAACGTTCGAGGGGACCTATCTCGGATATTAAGGATGTCTAGAGGATGCCTAGGGAATGCAAAAGGATGCTTCGTTCCGCATCCGCTTTCCATCCGCTCTGCGTCCTCCCCACGTCCGTTCTTTCCGTGTTATCCGCTCTGTTTATGCACATTTTTGCCCTTTTGAGAGGCGGATAACAATGGATTGGAACATTTTTCTCATCCACTGTGTCCTTTTTTACAAACGTTTTGCATCCATGTGGGCAGGTGACAGGGCTTAAGGCTCTTGTCATAGCTCTCTCAAACTGCAAAGCCAAGTTTCAATTGTTGATAGAAATTCAGAAGAATACCTGCCGTGCTCTTCCCTCCATTCCGTGCTCTTCCCTCTATCTTATCATGTAGCAATGTCCTTGAAAAAGAATTTCAGAGCTTGCTTTTCTCAGCTTTCTCAGTTTCGTCTAAGATATTTTCAAGCCTCTAGTTGGCAGTGTTACAAAGTTTCTTTACTCTCACTCTCCCTCCTTTCCCAGACAAAACGTAATAAAGTTTTTTAAAAAGTATAGTTAAGGAAGGCCTCTAATCTAAAATATTACAAAAAAGCCTCTAACCTAAAATATTACAAAATCAAAAAAGAGAAAAAATGGATATAAATAGAAAAAAACAGTCCAGTTAGCAATGCAGAATCACAACTGGAATCCAACCATAGAAAACATAAAAAAAGCCTACTTAACACTTCTGTTTAAAAACCGCCAACTTATTCAGTTCTGTCAAAACTGAGTTCTGTCAAAACTTTTACAGATTCTTTTTCCCCTTAGGGTGTCCTTTGAAGTCCTTTTAAGTCTTAGAATGATAAAAGAACAGTTCTCACCAAACCAACACACTTTCTCTTTCAACCTCTTCCATTCAGAGCTGTCCCAACTTCAGCAGCTTTGGTGGCTGCCTCTCTGCTGTTGGCAAAGGGCTTCTCCTGGATTACGATGCCAGATCCACCCCTCTACCTTGACATATTAAAGCATTACATTTCCTCATAAGCTGATCATATTAAAACTACATTCTATACCTTTCTGTGCTAAGACCTTATTGTTTGAAGATGCTTGGCATGGCATGCAACTGCAAGTTGGCCTGGCATACTTCATCAGACACTATCAATTTGCCATACTGTGCTTTAATTTTGTACAGCTATGTGATAAAAAAGGAGAAACAAGGTGTGATTTAAAGATACTATGCTATATGTTATATATTAATACCAGGTATTTCAGACATCTATTTTCAAACACTATAATTTTCTTGTCAGATATTTATTATAGAATATAATACTCCTAAATCCAATATTTGTCATTGACTTGTTAGAAAGATGCTTTAAACACTTGAGTTCCTTTGGCAGATCTTCCTCCAAAACACACCATGCACAGAGAGAGAAGGAGGGAGGGAGGGAGAGGGGTAAAGAAAGAGAGAGCATGTTCAGGAAGTTAAGCCTATTAAAAAATAAATGTTGGAGAAATAATACTCTGTGCAGACTGAAATATTAAACATCAAAATACATTCTTTTCTGTATTTTTTCTATTTTCAGCAAATAAAAGCTGAAAGGAGGATTTTCATATTTACTCAACATGGCGGGGTAAGGAACTCTTAGAAATGGAGGAATGGTTGGTAAATATTGCACTGAAGGCTTTCCATAAAATGTAAAATAAGCTGAAACAAGAAAGATTATACTTTCTGTCTGGTTTTAGTAAACTACAGGCTGAATTGGAGGATAATATTTATTAAATCATACCTGTGAGCTGGGTGTTTCTGTTTCTATTATAAGCTCAAAATAGTAGCTTGCCCTGAATATCATAAGAAGTCATATATGAAATGTGAAAAGGATCATAAGGAACATGTGAAGGAGCTATCAGTTCCTTTGAATAGAATTTCCAAAATGAGGACTAGAAATCTCTCCCCCTGTCTCTGTCTGTTTGTCGATCTGTCTGTCTGTCTGTCTGTTTCTATCTATCTATCTATCTATCTATCTATCTATCTATCTATCTATCTATCTATCATCTATTATCTATCATCATCATCATCATCATCTATCTTACCATCTATCATCTATCCTGGATGGATGAATGGATAGATGGACAGGTGGGTGGATGGATGGAAGGATGGTGAATAGATGGATGGGTTAAACATATAACAGAATAACACTGTCAGAATGGACCTTGGAGGTCTTCGAGTCCAACCCCCTGCTTGAGCAGGAAACCCTATACCATTTCAGACAAATGGTTGTCCAATCTTTTCTTTAAAACCTCCAGTGTTGAAACACCCACAATTTCTGGAGGCATCTTGTTCTACTGATTAACTGTTCTAACTCTCAGGAAATTTCTCCTTAGTTCTAAATTGGTTGCCTTCTTGATTAGTTTCCATCCATTGCTTCCCATTCTACCTTCCAGTGCTTTGAAAAATAGACTGACCCCTCTTTTTTATGACAGTCCCTTAGATATTAGTACACTGCTATTGTGTCACTCCTAGTCTTTATTTCCATTAAACTAGACATATCCAATTACTGCACTCATATTTCATGTTTTAGTTTGCAGCCACTTAGTGAAATTTGTTGCATTTCTCTATACACTTTCTAGATTCTTAACATCCTTTTTATACTGTGGTAATCAAAACTGGATGCAATATTCCAGGTGTGATCTTAACAAAACATTATTAAGTGGTGTTAACATTTCACGTAATTTTGATTCTATCCTCGTATTAATGCAGCCTAGGACTGTCTTGGCTTTTTTGACAACTGCAGTACACTGCTGGCTTATATTTAAGTTATTGTCATATATGTATGCATGTATGTATGTACGTATGTATGTATGTATGGTGTTTAGTTTTCTTTGTGGATATTTTCCCACGTCATTATAGTTGTGCTTTTAAAGTTGTAGCAATGTTTCGGCAGAATCTCATCTGCTTTCATGATTTAGGGCCTGACACAAGATTAAAAAAACCCAATACAGAAGCCTGAGGATGGCAGATGAGATTCTGCCAAAACTTCAAATATTAAGACGTGGGAAAATACCCACGAAGAAACCTAAATACCAACATATAAAAACCTGCGAAAACATGATAAATAAATATATTCTCTTGTTCTCTGTCTTGGCTTTTGGTGGGTTCTTTTTGGATTAGGTGGGTTAGATCTTCTTTTTTTGGAATCCATTGGCTGTAAGTACATTAGTGAGAGTGTGTAGTTCGCCTTTTTAAGTGTGTGTTCATCGGCTAAGCATTTTGTTCTGGAGGATGAGTGTCTTGGCTACGGAATTGATCTTGTGCTGGTTGGTGGTGTGAGAGTGCATGTAGATAGCGGTTTGTTTATTGTGTTTCTTCTGGTAGATGGTGTGTCCTAGGGAGCCATTGGATTTTTTGTATACTAAGGACATCTAGGAAGGGAAAGTTGATTGTTGGCTTCTGTTTCCATAGTGAATTGTATTTTGGGGTTGTAGGTCTTGAGGTATGTGAGGAAGTTGTTCAGTTTTTCTTTCCATGTGGCCAGATTATGAAGGTGTCATCTACGTACTCTGAGCAGTTCACAAACCCAAACTCTGGCTCTGATTCCCATTAAGAGCCTGATGATGGCAGATGAGATTCTGCTGAAATCGTTCGACTAGCTCAACTTTAACAGAACTACAATGAGCTACAAACTTTAACAGAACTAACTCAATGGACCGTGGGGATAAGTACCACGAAGGAACGCTAAACAGCACCACCTTTTATACCAGTTATAGTATAGTATACAGGTTATTAATATATTATATCCTTAATTATACCTTCCTTTGGTAATCTTGACTACCCCTTTGGCTCAGCTTGACTCTGGCATCACAGCCGGTACATTCCTTCCCGCACGAAAGCAGGCTGAGGGTTGGGGTTTGCTGCCACTCCTCCCTTCTGAGGTTTTTAGGAGGCCTCTTGAGGGCGGGGGGGGGAAACTGCTCCACCCATAACCTCCGCCGTTTACTTCGGATTAAATCAATTTCCACAATAAATTCTATCTGCCAGAAGTACCACATCTGCAAAATCGATTTGGGGCTCTTCTAGGCACGTGCAATCTCTGGTACACATCTTCAATTTAAACCAATCATTTAAAAGTCTATCAGGGCTTTTGGGGCAGCCTCGGAAAGTGGCCTGCTAACTGTCTAAAATTCATTGGGTTGTAATCAGGCACAGACCTCCGCCCCTGTTTTATGGTTTTCATCTAATTGCAGCCTTTCGCTCCGCCAGCGGTACCTCAAACCTGGCCCGCAGTGAAGCCATAAATAGGTTCATAATCAGCAATGAGGAGCATTATCATTATGACAAAAGTCACATCCACTCTGCCGCTATTCCCTCCAGAGCCTGGTAACACACCTCACTTTGCTGCTTCTGAGGGAAATCCTCCCATACTCCTCCATGTGGCTCCAAACTTGAGCTTAGGAAAATCCCAAGGCTTTGCGGATCCCCTCGTATTTTACTTCTAATGAGGCAAGCCTAGGAGCTCTCGCCTTCTAGGAATACACACCTTCCCGCTGAAGGCCCGGGGTGCTGCTGGATCAGGTTGATTTATGGGGAGGAGCTGCTCTGCTTCTCCTGGGCTGGGTTCTTCCCCTCCCCGTGCATTACCTTTGTTGAAGCTTGAGGTTGTTTATTCAAAGGCTCATCAGAGTCCCCTGGCATGACTCCAGAGGAGTTCCCTCTTTTCTTCTCTTGCCAAGGCTCCTCTTTCCCGCGCCGGGGGTAGTTGTGACTCCAGGGGGGTTCTCCTCCGGATCTTTCAACCAACTCCAACTGACCATCTGGGCTTCACACCTTGGATCCCCTTCCAGACTGACTCTGCTAGCGGGCTTGCGGCTGCCTGCATCAGCAAAGAATCTTGCCTCCAACGGCTCCTGGATCCTCTTGTCACTATTTGAAGATGACATGATGTCCAGGCCCCGTCAGAGAAAATTGAGTATTCTCTCTGGGTGGGCTAGGGGGATAGATCAGAATAATGTCAGGGCGGATGCCTCCATTCGAAAATCCAGGAAAGAAATACTTAGACTTCTTTAGGTTAAGAGAAAAGATATATCTTTACTGGAAAATAAGTGGTAGCAACCAAAGAATTCTGAATCTGAGAAATTAGGCGCGCAATTCACTATAGACAAAGTGATGGATATGTTCCCACCCCCATAGTTTCAAATGACACTTCAATTAGAAGTTGTGACCATGTCATGGGGGCATCTTCAGGTGATGATGAGGCCTCTGTCCGTGAACTTGGCATATTTTGATAAGGGTTGCAGTTGCGACAGAACGAGAGGAAGAAAGCTAAGCGAGAAATAGGGAAACTAACTCTAGCTTATGCTCCCCCCTCCCATTTATACAAAGACGAAGTAACAACCTCCAGCTGCACTTCCCCACTTATTCACTCCCTCTTCCCCCCTCCCGTTACGTATGGCAGTCGAAAAGATGCAAAGCAATAGCAGAAGATCTTGAAGGCTGACACTTCCTCTCTTTGCTGTGTGTCTCTCCAAGACCTGTGATACCCCTGGGGGGCTCCTAGCATGAGAGATCAAGTCCAGGGAATGGAGCCCATTCTCTTTCCTCATGCCAGCTGTGTTCTTACCACTGGAATTTTAGTATATTTATTACACATGTATGGAATTATACAAAATTTGGAAATTTATAGGTCATGTTCTGAATCTGAAATATTCCTCCCTCACAAAGATATATTTTATAATAGTCATCAATAAAATGGCCCAGGAAACAGAATAGAAAGATATTTTGCCTGCATCATGTTTGTAATTTTTTAGCCATGGTTTGGACTACTGTGCATATATTATTTCAATTTGTTGGATGTCAGTTATCTTATAGTCATCATGAGTTTTCTTTCAGATTTTACAGAAAGGGGGGGAAATTATTACTATATTTCCAAATATATTCCAAGTGATAAAAGTATCACTTTCCAAACATCTTGTGGCCATTTGATAATAAAAATTTGGTCTTCTTCAGTCTAATGGAAAAAGTCTTAAACTTATATCGCCCAGAATTAGATACATGTTGTTCTTATACTGATGGCCAGACATCATAATCAGAGGATAGGCAGTGTGGAGGACTGAGGAATTTAAAGGATATAATAACAAAAGAGAAGCATAAGAAAAATATGTACGGATTTGATTTACAAAGCCACTAACTCACATATATGACTTATAAGAATATGAATTGCATTCTTGGAAATATTTCCAGAATCTATCAATTGTCAGAAGAATTTCCCAGTCTGTTTCCAGCCAGGAGAAGCTGATGGTATAAGAATCAAAAGCAGCAAGCTCCCGAAAAACAGGTCTTAATTACAGGAAGGCAATATAGTGACAGCAAAGTGACTTCAATATTCCTGCCTTGCAAAGTAGTCTTTGTGTGAGTGAGCTATGATGTTTATATGCTTTTTATGCCTTAAGGATATGGGGATTTGTTAGAATTTGTTGCAGGAATCAAATCCAGAAAGTACACACAGATGACTGATACAGCAGGATTCATCAACTTCTTTATATACATAATAAAATATGAGGAAATGTACAATACCAATAGTAGATTCTTCCAATGTGGTCAGACAAGCCCAGAGAAGTTTGCAGCTTCAAAGCTCACAGCAGACTAGTTTCTGTTCTCAGCACAACACTCAGAGCTGCAGGGTCATGTCCAGGCTCCTTCAGTTCAGTTTCTAATTCAGGTCTCATTGGCTGAACTTGTTACCATGTCTCTGCCAGGTCATGAATATTCTGACACTCCTTTCTTCATGACTGGAAGAGACTTAAATCCAATTACCTTAATATTCTTCCCATGGGTGATTTCCAGCTGATGTCGCAACAAGACCAGAAGCAGGGAATGGAGATCTCCATCCCTGCACTGGCTTCCCGCCATTTGTGGGCTCTGGATGGAGCCGAAAGCTGCCTTGGTGGGGTGGCGAGGCAAAGGAAAAGCTCTTGGTGAGATTCCAGGGGAGAACACAACTTCCTTATAGAGTCCCGAAGATTTTTCAACAAAGAGAAGAGCGGGCCAAGATGGATACTTCAAAGTTGAAACTGCTGACTGACACCTAAGCGCAGCACTGGAATGGAGATTGATAGCTCTTTGATCCTAGCTCATAGCCCATAAACCTGAGCTTTCTAGCCTTTGGTTGTCCCTTTCCATGAATTGCTTTGGAATAAGTACCCACACATTGCTTCCAAAACCCCTTAAATGTGCCAGATATTATTTTCTCTCATATAGCACTGCATATGCAGTATCATTAACAGAAGAAATCCACAACATATTAATTAAATAATTAGCAGTCAACATGGCTTAACCCCAATATGACCTCCTCAGAGCAGAACCCTCTAGCAGTGAGTTTTTCATGGTTTGTAAGACTACGTTATGCCTCTCAGCAACATCATTCTCAGCTGCTGTGTACGGATTTGTGCATCTGTGTTTTATTCCTAACTATCCCAATCACTGTTGAAAACTTGTTGACATAAATTCTGAACCTCTGTCAGTTTGCAGCTGACATATCTGTTGTTTATGCCTTCTTTCTATGAAGCTTACCCATTGCTTAAATTTCTGTAGCATTTCTATTTTACTTTTTAGTAAATCGCAGAACCCAAACCTGCTATAGTCATCTGCAATGACCAGTGCATATTTTTCTCTTCTCAAACTGGCTTGCATTGGCCGAACCAAATCTACATGCACCAGCTCTAGAGCTTTTGTTGTCTGCCTTGTGCTACTCTTGCTTACTGGGAAAGCCTTGGACTTTGATGATTTGCATACTGAACAATCCAAGTATGCTTTACATTCCTTTAAATGTAATCCTTGTGCAAACTGTTCCATCTTTTGAAAAACTTGGAAGCTGGCATGGTCAAACTTTCTGTGCAGGAGATGAACACATGAATCATGCTGTACCACATTTCCAAATGTTTGGGTACACCAAACTTTTTGTTCCTGCAACACATAAACATTATCTTGCTTTATGCCCTTTGGACATATTTTGCCATATCTCTTTACGATACACTGCCCATTTACAAATGTGGTCTCAATTGTATGCAGTATTGGTTCCACTTTGCTTCCCTTTTGAACTTTTCCTTCAAGGGAACATAGTGGGAAAGTGATGGAAGTGAGAATTATCTCATATAACTTGTCAGAGTATATTCATGAACTGGAATAGAGCTTAAGGCCCTGTCACACTGCCCAACGGATGCAAAACGCACACAACGGACAAGCAAAATGTTCCATCCGTTCTTATCCGCTCTCAGAAGGGGCAAAAATTTGCATAACCGGAGTGGATAACACGGAC
>BHFT01045111.1:0-12552 GCA_004320025.1 Laticauda laticaudata | reverse complement strand
AGTAGTGTGATATTACCAGAGAAAAAGCTACGTAGGATTAGGTTAACAACTCTTAACGCCTTTTTGGCTATGTAGTTGCAGTAGGCTCTAGCACTTAGATCATTAGAGATGAGTACTCCAAGGTCCTTTACAGAACTTGGATCATCAACAAGGTCTTGATTATTCAGCTTGTATTTTATTTTCTCATTTTCTTTGCCAATATGTAAAACAGAGCATTTATTTGTTGAGATTTGAAATTTGACCATTCTGATATATAGTCAACACACACACACACATGCACACACACACACACACACACGTTTGTGTGTGTGTATGTGTGTGTGTGTGAACAAATTATTACAAACTATTCCAAAAATATGAGTTCCAAGTATACTTGTAATTACAGATGGGAGGTGGTGATGGGAAGGGCCTATCATGCATGCAAGGGCTAAATTGATTAATGATAAAATAAGGCAGAGATCTCTGTAATGGTAGCTTAATACTCTGACAATGTCAGCAGAGAGAATTTTATCTGTTCATTCACTCTGGTTCACTTTTAGCAAAACATATGTATTGACTGTGTAATGCTGCAGACTGGACAATTGGGATATGAAAGATATCTTAGCACACAAAAGGGGCAAGGCATGGGAAGCATTTCAAAAGAAAGCCTCCCTAGTTTTCTGGAGAATAAAAGGAGAGGACGGAGAAAATACTTTGTCTTGCAGGATTATGTTGATGGAACTTTATGATAAAATTAGCATTAGAACTCATAGTTGTGCATCTTTGTCTGAACTCCTGAATCTCAAAGGGCTAACAGAGTAGATTTAAACCTGTTCATAGCATCTAGAATGAATGCTTAAGGTCCAGAATAATAAGTTTATAAGTTCCAACATGAGGTCTGCATTTCTGAGCTGTCTAGTCTTATGGTAGAAAAAAGGAGAAGAAAGGAAATAATCTCTGCAATCCGTAGGAAGCAGACAGAAAGAAAAAACCAAAGTGCATAAATCTCCCAACCAGGAAATACAGGGCTGAGATTAAGATAGAAAATAGGGAGTTGTTTGTTTGCTAACTCTACCCCTACATAGAGTAAAATAGAATAAAAATAAAATAAAAATGATAAAAAATTGACATTTTGGAAGGGGCGTCTCCAATACAACTATGCCTGGATTCTCGTCATCATGCCTTGGGTTTTGTATATTTAATGTGGAGGGTTATTTTTAAAGCGAACAATCAAGTTTTTTCTGGACACTTTAGAAGATGTAGAAATTGAAAGGTGGTTTTTACCTCCCTTCCAACCTTCTTTTGGTGTTTTTACCAGTTCTGTATTAAACTGTACAACCTGATCTAGTCAGAGAACCCCATCTGGTCATTTTCATAATGCTTGAGTTAGTTCCTACAGGCACTAGAAAATGGCTGGGTTTCAGCCTCTGTGCTTCTATAAATAGTGTGTATCTTCTTTTGGCAACGTCCCATGAATAAAATAATATCACTGTTATATGCATTATGCCCTATCTTAAAAGCAGACTGGTGAAAACAACAGTCTCTGGCGTTTGAAGGGAAAATAATGCTTTCTAAAAAGTTTTTTTTAAGTTAAAAAAAAGATAGAAAGTTGATATGCTATGCTATAAAAATGCCTATTAGTCTCTAAACCATGGATCCCAGAGGCATTCTCAGAAAATAAAAATACTGCTGGGATGCAGTCCACCTACTGAAAAACAGTAAACCAAATAGAGAACTGGGATTGTGGGAGACAAAATCTGAGAGCAATTTTAATCAATTTTCCTTTCAATAGTAGAATGGTCATGATTTTTGTGAGATTGTCCATGATATGCAAATCATTCAGGTATGCTCATATATAGGTAATCTGTTTGCCTACTCAAGGTCTAGTCATTTTATATACTCATCTAAAGGGGTCTAGCATGGCATACAGTATGCCCTACATTAAAAACTGTGTTTTTTAGTTAATTTGAAAGATTGTACAGTACTAGGATGTTGATGGTGATGCAGTTGCTAGAGTTCCAATTCACTCTTTGTACATGTATATACAAATGTGTGTGTTTATGTGAGTGCATGGTATTGTCATGCCCCTGTTGGAATCTGATTCTGAGGGAGAGGTGGATCAGCTGATAGGGAGTGGGAGTGTGGCTCCAGTGGCTGTGGAGCAAACTGGGGAAAGGCACAGACCCAGGCTCACCCCCTCTTCATCCTAGGGCATGCAGGGAGGACCGGATAAGGGAGCAACATGGGTTACGGGGGAGAAAAAAGGTCCTGATTCCCTTCATCAGCTGCAGCTGGGAAAACAGGATAAAAAGGGTATTTGCGCCCAGCTCCTTGCTGGAAGTAAAGCGTGAATTATTTTGGTTTGTCAAGTCTTATCTGAGTTCTGGCATCCTCCCAGCTCTGTGTGTTTCGTTATCTTTTGAAGTCTTCGATTCCTTATCCTGCCCTGTCTCATTAATTGCTGATTTGTGTTGGTTTTTATTTATAATTTATATATACTGTGGGTTTTGGACAAAATTTCTTCCCTTTAAAAACTGTTTTTGGGAGAGTTTTTTTCTCCAGCCAACGATAACTGGACGTTAGAGGCCAAATTGAAGGTATTAAAGGGACTTTACCTATTTTTGTACCTTTGTTGCTTTTGTGCCGCACCCTGGGTCATCATAGATATGCCTAAATGGTAGTGTAATAATCTGATTTCCCATATGCAAGCACGCAGGCACATTCAACATCAGTTAAAACACAATTCTCTTATCACTGGATATAAAATTAACTATACTTTTTAGTTGTATTACATCTTCAAAACTGAATATAAAAAAACCCCTTTACCACATGGTATTGGACATGCCCACTAAAATGTATTTCTTGCAAGTGAGTAACAGCAGTTTGACATTGGAACTATTACTAGAAAAATGCTGGGCTCCCCTCTGTTGGGAGCATTAGAATAGAGCTATGTTGGTATATAGGAATTCTGAGAAGTGTCAACCCATTTGGAAGACATCAAGTTTACACAGAAACTTTTAGCTTAAAATAAAGATTGATACCCCCCCCCCCTGTTTGTCTTTCACCCTGATAGTNCCCCCCCCCCCCCCGTTTGTCTTTCACCCTGATAGTTTTCTGGAAGTACTTACAATTTTGGCAGTTTTCCCTGGGCCTGGTTTAGGGTGCTTATAAATTTTGTTCCGTATTATGGTTATATGGATCCATAGGCTTTTCTTTTTATTGTTTTCTGTTTTATTTTTAATGTAAGTCACCCAGATTTGTTTTGAAATCAGGTGGCCTCTAAATCTTCTAATAACAAAACAACAAAAATAATGTTGGAGGATGGGAATGGAGAAGGACGAGGCCAGACTCACATATGCAGCTAACAAGTATATAAAATCCGCTTATTGCTTCATAAGCAATAAACATCATTAGTGCATAGTGTATTTACAAGAATTTTAGGGCCAAGCATTTATGTGTATCTATCTGTCTATGGTGATCTGGCATAAATATGTACACTAATAAACCAAACTATGCAATTTGCAAACAGATCTTAACTAAAAGATGTAAATTTCTACTTTATAGTACAAAATGCTTAGCTGGTTGTTTGTACCCCCTCCCACACCTACTTATCTTCAGTACAGAATGCTAACAACTTTTCTCCTTAATGCACACCTGCAAAGTTATCCAGCCCTGAATCTCTTGCTTTGCCACCATCTATTTTTCTTTCTGTTCATCTTGCAGGTTCCTTCTTTGGCTTCAGCTGCCACAAGTTCCTTCTCAGTTTTTCTCCTTTGCCAAAGATGGTTTGACTCTTGGCTCTCCCAGCCAGCCTCCCTTATGCTTCATGCCCTGTCACTTCAACAGCAACTCCTGCCAAGCCTAGAAGAAGACATGCCATTCATTAATCCTCATTACCTGCTCTAGCTTCTTTTATTCTTTTTAATTTCAAAACCAGGTGCCAGTTTGCAGATAACCGTAAGGGATTTAAAGTTTATTTCCTTTTCATCTGTAATTGTCCACATTCCTGAAGCTTAGGATGGCTTGCAACTGCATGTAGGCATTGACATCTACTTATGCTGCAGAGGGATTGATGAGTAAGTGTAGGTTGTAGATGGGCTGATGTGCACATCTCCCAAATCTCAATTGTGTTGTGTGGAGATTCGCATCCTGCATGCTGATTGGTTGATCCGACTTGCTGTTGGGAGGCAGGGGATGCAGTCAAATGACAAAAAGGAGCAGATAGAGGGTTTAAATGTAAATGCAGCTGCTGTGCAACTGTCTCTGAATGACAGATTCATAAGTTCCCTAACATGCAGTGATGCAGAAGTCTTCTCCAGGCTTAAGCTATGTAGTGACAGAGTGCTATATAGAGAGAGAAAAAAATGACTTTGACAGTTGTGCATAGCATTTTTCTGTTTCAGAATAGTCATCTTTATAATAATAATTGATAAGAAAAACTAGAATCGTGATAGGCACTTGGATGCACTCTCAAAACACCTGGAGCACCACCTGAGCACCATCAACATTGACAAAATCACCCTGTCAATGTTACAGCTTAATCCTGTGACAATGTGCCTAACCCAGATCCTTGGGAAGGACTCAGTAGCTGGACAAAAATGTCTAAATATACAGCTGCCTGTGCAACCCACAATAATAAAGGAAACAAATAGGCAACACTACCTTTACTGCTTTTAAAGATCAAGTTCCACTGGGCATGGATCTGGTACAGCGTTGCAAGGGAAGCGTGTGACATTCTTGATCATACACATGCATTGAAAGCTTTTGAATGAAGCAATTATGACCCAATTAATGATGTGACATGTCTTTCATAGGTCAGAGGCAACTGGACTGATGAGTTTGGGGTGCTATTATGGGGCACATCCAAATCATTTACTGTTTGTTGGTCCTAATAAATAAGCTGCAACTGAGCCCTGAGCCCAGAAAATTTGACAAAGATTTCTTTTTTAGCTTTTTTATCCAACTATGCATGTTGCACATAAAAAATGGAAGCAATTAGGGCAACAAATGGGTTATTAATTTAGCATTTTTTGTTTTCAATATATCAATAAGGATAGCAGGTTAGGAGACAGACAGGTCTAATTAATAGAGCACAGTTCTTCCATGATAGCTTCAATAATTGGGGGCCTACCAAGAGCATTGCGGTCTTTTAAGTGGATTGTCATTGGGGCATCAAAATATCTGAGAGCCATATGATCCTGATGCTGATTTCTAAGTTTATAACTTTCCCCATGATACTTTTTCCTTCTATTTTCAGGTGAGCGGGGCCCAAAGGGAGAGAAAGGCGAGAAGGGAGACCAAGCTGGAGAAATAGGTGCCGTATACTTTAAATTTCACATATATATTTTTGCCTTAGATTTTCACTGTATAGGTTAATCCTCAATTTACAACCACAATTGGGGCCAGGATTTGCTAAGCAAGGTGATTGTTAAGACACACTAAGTCACAGCCAATTTTACAACTTTTATGCCATGATTGTTACGTTAATCATGCAAATCTGGCTTCCCCCACTGTCTTGCTTGTTGGAAGTTGGCTGGGAAGGTCGCAGATAGTGATCATATAACCCTGGGATGTTACAACTATCATAAATACATGCTGGTTGCCAAATACATGATTTTTTTAATCAGGTGACTGTGGAAATGCTCAACAGTTGTAAGTACAAGAACTGGTTGTAAGTTACTTTTTTCAATGCCATTGTAACTTCAAATGGTCACTAAATGAATGCTCATAAGTCGAGGACTAACTGTATTCTGTGGTTTTTTAGCTTAAATTTTGTTTACTATATGAAAGACACTTTATGCAATGACTCATTTTGGTCCAAGAATTTATGTAGAAAATTATCACCTGCTGTTATACAATTTGCACCAAAGGTCTGGAAATGGGCCAGTCCTTCCACAACTTCCCTTTTTATGCTCATGTTTACCACCCTGTTGTACTGCTCTTCTAGTAGTATATTCTATCTCTCACTTGTTACCATACTTGCAATAGATACACTTAGACAATGTAGCATCAACCCCTCACCCAACTCCCTTACCCAACACAAACAAAGTAGGGTATGTTCTGTGACACCAAGCCCCAGGGCCAACTTTTAACCTTGGCAAATTTCTATGTGTAACATAATGAAGAATGCTAATAAAAATTGTAGTGTTATGATGGGTTCTATGATATTGTAACCACACATTTTAGAAACCTAGCTGTAGAAAGAATGGAGAAAAACGCTTTCCCCATACATAGAACACAAAATAGGAAAGGAAAATATTTGAGTACCATTAAACAACAGATCTGCTTCTTGTTCCTTGCTCAACACTGAACCATTTGCTAAGCATTCCATATAATCTTATGCATGCTTTATTTTCATCCAAAACCACTTTAAATCTCATTCAGCAACCAACTTTTATCTCCTCATTTGTGGAAAACAACCCATAAGTTAAGCCCATTTATTTTGTTATACACTTTCACTAAATTAACCAGTAAATAAATTTTATTACATTCATATGTTTCTCAACGAGCAAAATTTGATCTGTATACTCATTGCCCAGTGTAAAGCTGGACTGCACCTCCTGGATTTGATTGCTGTTATAACTTGTAATCTTCAAAGATAATTCTACTTAATACTTTTCCAGTTACATTTAACAAAGTAATCCCTTTCTAGTCTTCCATACACTTTTATTACTTTTCTCTGTTACCAATAATGGCCTTCTTCCAGTAGTCCAGCACAGATGCAGGCTTCATTGAACAAATTACATAGCTGCTTCTTTAAAAAATTATATCCATTATTCTAATGTTATTTTATTTATAACTCCTATTCCTGCAGTTTTGCCATTTTTAACATAGCCACAGCATTTATGCCATCCTTTTCAACATATTTGTTGAATATTTATAGCATTCTTTTCCATTGTACTCTTTAATATCATTATCATCACCATACTAATCTCTAAAATATTCTTTCCAGGACTGTCTCTCTTCAATTTCAAATTATTTCATCACTTATTTTTAATTCCATTTTTTCTGGTGAATGTTCCTTATTTAGCCTTTTTTACCCACTTACAAAACAATTTTTATTTTGTAATAGTTCTGAATTTTCTCTTCCTCTTAACTTTAATGTTGCTCTTTTTGATTATGTTATTTGCAATTATCTTCTCCTCCCTAGATACATTGTGGATTTGAAACAAATTATCTTCTCCTAAATATATACACAGCAGTCACCATTCTCATTCATTCTTATATTTCTAAATGTCCCAATCAGTTTTTCTGATCTTTGTGATCTCATTCCCATTCAGGTCACCTAACAGAATATTTTTTCAACATTCATTCTGAGCATAGAACAATTTTTCCTTGAAGTTAATCTCTGTTACATTATTTCTTGTACACCAACCATACTCACATATATGAGATGCTGGATTATATAAATGTGATAAATAAAACCACAGCACACAATTAATCACCAATCTATGAATTCCTACATTGGTACATACCTTGATATAAAAGCCTTGATGACACAAATTCATACTTTCTGACATGCAGTTTAGTCCTTTCAGTCATAACTAAAGATATATATTCACTTTCCCACATGTATTTATCATTCCATACCACAAAGATTGGACCATATATGATTAAATCTATTAAATTCTTCCCCTTTCTATTTGTTTAGCAGAAAGACAATTTATCACTCTTCATTCATTCATAAATTCATTCATAATATTCTTTACCATATGTTTTCTTACAATCAAAGTCCAACATTTCATATGCCATGATTGTTACTATAAATGTAAGGATTGAAGCTGGTGAAGCAAGAATATCTCATTCTCATAAGCCATTGTGTAAATAAGTAGATGATGGACAGTTTCAAGACTGATAAAAGAATGCTTCCTGATTGAAAAAAAGGGAGGAAAAGATCCAAGAATTGAACCTTGGAACTAATGTATAATTACATACAATACATTATATAATGCCACAATCATAGCAATATGAAAAGAATTGATTGATCAAATCATTTTTTATGTCTAGCTATCACATAGATTAAGTTTTCTTTAGGGTTGTGGTACAGAAAGATAAATGTTTAACATCCAATAATAATAATAGTCCTTGGACTTATATACTGCTTCACAGTGCTTTACAGTCCTCTTTCAGCCTGTAGCCCCCAAGAATCTGGATCCTCATTTCACTTACCTTGGAAGGATGAGTCAACCTTGAGCCAGTCAGGATCGAACTGCCATACTGCTGGCACTTGGCAGTCAGCAGAATCAGTCTGCAATACTGCATTCTAACAACTGTACCACCTTGACTCTTTTAATAATAATTAAAATCTAGATAAAAATCAATAATTTAAAATTAAAGCAACACATAAAAAGAATTTTCTCAACACTCCTAAACTCCTAGGATTTATATTACATTTTTGAATTCATAAGGGGGGGGGAGGATACTATTTCTTCAATAAAGCATTTTCTTTCTAAAAAAAATAATTTTATTATTCAATTTTCTTTGTTATGTATAAAATTTACACATATACAATGGCAGTGTATTGTACAGTACAGTAAAGCATTTTCTGATCATGGCTCTTACTGGACTAATTGCTATTGCTACTATTGTGTTGTGGTGTAGCAAGATATCTGTGGTTTCTTCTCATGGGTCATAGTCTCTCATTATATATTTTTGCTTGTTCTCTTCTCTCCTCCACATCCAGTTGGATCCCAAAACCACATAGAATAATAGCATGGTCCTTCTCTTGAGCTTTGTTTTTTTCAAGTCAGATCAACTGAGCCACCAGAGAGGAACAGCAGTCCAAAACTGAAGTGATATACACATTCTTACTTGGCTAAAAAAGGATTGAATTGGAGTTTGGAGTTCAGTTTTTTTAATGGTCTTGTCTACTCTAGTCCAGAGGGCAGGATCAAAACCAGTGGGTTAATACTAGAAGGAGAGAGGTTCAGACTATAATTCAGGAGGAACTTCTTGACTGTACATGGTGTTTGCCAATGGAACAAACTTCTGCATTAAGTGGGGAATTTTGCATTGCTGGAAGTCTTCAAGTGACAGGTGGAGGGTCATCAGTGACAGGTGATATTGGTGGATCTTCCAATGAGTTGAAGGTTCAAAAAGAAGCAGTGGTGGGATTAATTTTTTTTTACTTCTGGTTCTGTGGGTGTGGCATGGTAGGTGTGGCTTGGTGGGCATGGCAGGGGAAGGATACTGCAAAATCCCATTCCCTCCCCACCCCACTACCCTGCTTTCCAGCTCCATTCTACTGTGCAGGGCAACAAAGGAAGACCTAGACAATCAGCTGGGTCTCAGGAGGCAGATAATAAATGGGGGTGGGGCCAGTCAGAGGTGGGATTTGCCGGTTCTCCAAACTACTCAAAATTTCCGCTACCGGTTCTCCAGAACTGGTCAGAACCTGCTGAATACCATCTCTGTTCTAAAGTCCCTTCCAACTTGATGGTTCTGTAGTTTTATGATACTCCATATAGATAGATGTTCCTCCATGTACAGGTAGTCATCGACTTATGACTACAACTGAATCCCAAATTTATGTTGTTAAGTGAGATATTTGTTAAGTGATCTTTGCCCCATTTTACACAAAAGGAGCCTCTGTGGTGCAGTGGTTAGAGTGCAGTACTGCAAACTACTTCTGCTGACTGCCGGCTTCCTACAATTTAGTAGTTCAAATCCCACCAGGCTCAAGGTTGGCTCAGCCTTCCATCCTTCCGAGGTGGGTAAAATGAGGACCCAGATTGTTGGGGGCAATAGGCTGACCCTGTAAACTGCTTAGAGAGGGCTGTAAAGCACTGTGAAGTGGTTTATAAGTCTAAGTGCTACATGTTAATTGTTAAGTGAACCACTGCAATTGCTAAGTTAGTAATGTGATTGTTAAGTGAATCTGGCCTCCCCATTGACTTTGCTCATCAGTAGGTCACAAAAGGTGATCACATGACCCTGGGATATAGCAACGGCCATAAATATGAACCATTGGCAGCGGCTGAATTTTGATCACATGATCATGCGGAAGCTGCAAAGGTTGTAACTGTGAAAAATGGTCATACGTCACTTTTTTCAGTGGCGTTGTAACTTTGGACAATCACTAAGTTGACTGTTGTAAGTTGAGAATTATCTGTATACACATTCAGACGTATCTCTTCCACATATATCGTTTTTATTTTGAAAAAAAGCCAAGGTAGAAATTAGAGTTTTTTTTAAATACTAAATACAAAATAGCAATAGCACTTAGACTTACATACTGCTTCACAATGCTTTACAGCCCTTTCTAGGTGGTTTTACAGAGTCAGCCTAATGCCCCCAACAATCTGGATCCTCATTTTACCAACCTCGGAAAGATGGAAGGCTGAGTCAACCTTGAGCCTGGCAAAAGGAGGCTTATTGACAAACAAACACACAAAGACATAGCCAGTCACATACACATTTCTCAGGAATTTCAATTCTGGCATTCTAGACTGTCCATTTCCTGGGCCTAGTTGACTGGAATGAAAAATGTATTTTTTTCGTGGGTGGAGGCTGGGCTGGGAAAATGGAAAGCAGTGCTACTTCTGTACAGGAATAAATCTTCCACTTCCCTCACAAACACATGGTCCCAATTATCCAAGCCAACACTCTCTTTGTACAGCTGTAGCAGTTTGAGACATTGTTTCTTTAAGCGCTGTTTAAGTATTTTCCTTATATTCCTCCCCTGGGAAAAGAAATCTGGGTTGTAATAGGCTTTATGCAAACAAATATATATATATATAAAAATAACAGAATCCATGGGGAATCTCTTGGAATAAACGGAAAGAGGTGGATTAGTGCACTCACTTGTGCAATAAAATGGTTGCTTCCAGGGGGCAATGAGATAGAATGCCAGGAACAGCAGTTACTGCTATACATTTCTAAGTATGAAAAGAAGCCCATTTTCACTTTTAAAAGGACTAAAAAGTTGGAGAGATTAAGTGCGTGTGAAAGGAGACTCGGCCTCATCTCGTCTTTGTGTCCCATTTCAACCTTCTCATGTACCCAGGAGAGATGCAAACATAAGTAGTCCTCACTTAACAATTACTCATTCAGAGAGAGTTCAAACTTATGACAGTAGTGAAGAGGGGCTACTTACAACTGGTCCTTGAAGCTCCAGCTGTCATGTGATCATGAATCTGCATCACACCTGACTAGGCATCTCAGCATCCTGCAGTCTATGTGATTGCCATTTGCAACTTTCACTGCCGATTTCCCACAAGAAAAGTCAGTAGAGAAACTCCACTGTGTGTACATTGAAGTTACCACTCTATACTGCAGTAGTGAGGCTACACTTGAAATACTACATCCAGTTCTGGTTGCCATGATACAAAAAACAGCAAAAAAAGATGAAGCCCTAGAAAGAGTGCAGGGAAGAGCAGCAAAATTGATAAGGGATGCGGAGGCTAAACCATATAATGAATATATGTGATCATCATCATTGTCTTCTTTTAATGACCCCATAATCCCTTGTGGGGTGGAGTCTGGGCAACTGAATGGATGCCCTTCCAGTTGCCAATGTGGAGTTTTATTCAGCAGATATATTCTCATTGTGTCCAGAGAGAGAAATATCTACCTTTACCTAGGTTTGAACTTACAGCCTCCTGATTATGAGGCGAGAGCCCCACTTCTAGGCCACCGCACCACTCAATGAACACATGTGATGAACATTTTAAAGAAAACCTAAGCAGAACTTCAATTACACATGACCACATTCTGATTTATTTTTTTACTGCACCCTATGGACATCCCTGATATGACCCATAGCCATCATAAAATATCTGCAATTACACAGTTTTTACTTAGGTAATTTGTTTATTCCATACTGTGTACATACTGAACTTTTTTTTAAAGTACACACTTTTGCATGTGTGTAAACATTAAACAATAGATCATTAGGTTTTTGGAGCCAATCTAAGCTTGATGTAACTGCAAGGGATCATGGGATTGGGCTGTGGGCTTGTAGGTGTAACTTTGACAGACAGTCAAACACATCCATGAATAAAGACAGACAAATGTTAACAATTCACAGTTCATGCCTCCACTAAACTAGTACTTGAGCTGCACTTTTAGGAATAGTCAGGGTAAGGGGCCAAGCAGGACACTTCTAAACCCAAACTTTGGTTTTGTTCTGAATTAAATCAATTTGTTATTAGGCTAAACATGAAAAAAGTTCATCCCAGAACATTTTATAGTCTTGATTAATATTCAGTTCTGGGATGTCTCTACTGTATATATCAATCTGGAGATAAGACTGCATAAAACTGCTGTTCTGGCCAGTGAAATATCCCACTAGGAATGCAGTTGTCTACACCCCACAGCTAAAGCCTGTGAATATGACTCTGGAGTAAAGAGCAGCTGTTGCCAGAGCAGCAACTCTTCAAGACTGTAAGATATTGTTATAGTATGTTTCTAATGAAGTGCTATCATTTTGAAGGAAACATCTGGCAGGAACATCCAATGGTGACAGCTTATTGGGCAGAATCTAGAGAAAATGTAGAAAAGGCCTGGCTATTTTACTTTCCCCTGCAGTAGAAGTTACAAGAAATGGATGCTGCAAAAAAAAAAAAAAAAAAA
>BHFT01045109.1:0-45227 GCA_004320025.1 Laticauda laticaudata | reverse complement strand
TTTTGAGCAGCTGAAAACTTTTTGAGCAGATGGAACCTCAGTCGACGGATGCTGGATGGATAGAGAGGATGAAAAACGGAGGCAGTACGTACAGAACGGATGAATCGCGTCAACCAACGGATGTCAAGTGTTTCTCTCCGTTTTACATCCTCTTTCCATCCGTAGTGCAGTGTGACATGGGCTTAATGGATTACCAAATCTGCATTTCTAAAAGCTGGCCTCAGCTCAGTATCTGCTTGGGGGCAGGGAGTTGGGTCTCTGAGTTTCTATCTCCCTTAAGATTTTTATTTCTCTTTTAGGGAAAATATTTTATCCTGCCTTTTTAAAATATTTCTCAAAATATTTCATTCTTCTAGCAGAGGGGTGGGTGCTAACTTTCTACACCTCCAAAGCCACAAAGAAAGGCATAGCCAGGGAGAAGCAGAGAGGACAGGAACCTTGTGCTGATTCTTTCCTATACAGACATTTGGGTTTAATGCAGCAAGAACATGGGTAAAAATAAAAGAGAATTTCTGTCACTCACAATTGAACTGTGTGGTCTTTAATGCTCTCTGAAGTAAGCTGTTTGCTTGCAGATGTTTTTATCCTTCTTGGGTAATGGAACATCTGCAGGCAAACGAGCTTGGGAAGCATCAAGGACTCAAAAAAAGAAAAAAATGGATTCCATTTTTCCTTTTGTATCTTTTGTAGAAGAACCTTGTTAGTCTATGATAGCCAAAAATCAGGAGGAATTTGGTATTGTCTTTTCAAACTAACACATTTCATTAAAAGGCGTAAACTTGGCTACATGAGTTGTGGCTTCTGCCTCTTAGTGTAACACCTTCTTGGCTTCTGTTCCAAAAAGAGAGAGAGGGAGACAGTGTGTCTATTTATTTTTGAAATTTGTCACCCCACCCCTGTAATCCTATGACACTTGGCAGCTTACAATATGATCAGATCCATTAAAACATTTACTATATAATACTACTAAAATAAAGGTAAATCTTGAAAAAAGCCCATAACAAAATGCATGAAAAGCAACAACAAATCATTACGTGAGTAGCTGGCAACAATCACAGTTCATACGCTGTTACATACCGTATTTTTTGCACTATAAGATGCAATTCCCTTCCCCCTCAAAGTGGGTAGAAATGTCTGTGCATCTTATAGAGTGAATATTGTGGTGGGGGAATGACAGGGGTTGGTTAATGGGTGGCGGCAAATGGGCTGTGGCAATTGGTGGTGACCAGGTGGTGGCAAACAGGCGGGCAGTGAACAGGTCACAGCAAATGGGCGGCAATCGGCTCTGGCATTCTGGGAGGCTGATCCAACCACCAATCAGCTACTTGGCAGCGAAGGCTCCAGCATTCCCCGGCGGTGGCAGCAGCTCAGCTTAGTTGACTGGTGGTGGCCGCAATAGAGCAGAGCCCTGACGAGCCATGTGCTGGGGCTGTGATAACGTGCTGAAGCTGACCAGACTGTTTGCTGTTTGCTGCAAGGAAGCTAGCCAGATGAATACCGGAATACTGGATGAATGGATCCTGGGAGGTAGAGGCAGATTTTTTTCCCCTTGTTTTCGTCCTCTAAAGCTTATAGTCAGGAGCATTTTGTGGTGTAAAAATACAGTAACACCGCTTTGAACCATTTGTGAAAAGGTAATAAATGGGGTGGGTGTGGCCAGCTTGATGTCACTCGTGTTGGGGGCACCTGTGGTGGACCAAGCATTGTAACAGTGAAAATGGATTCCTGAGCGCTGTGTTGGCTGTGACGGCCTCCTGCAACTCTCTGCCAGTGAAAATGGACTTCGGGAGGGCCACATGTGGCCCTCCCAAGCTCCATTTTCGCTGGTAGAGGCACTGTGGGCTGGTCCTTTGCTGTTTCCAAGATGGGCCCACGGGCCAGATCTAAGCACTCCATGGGCTGGATCTGACCTGCAGGCCCTGAGTTTGACACCCCTTGTCACGCCCCTGTTGTAATCTGATTCTGAGGGAGAGGTGGAACAGCTGACTCCGGTGGTTGTGGAGGAAACTAGGGAAGGGCATAGTACTGCTGGGCATTCAGTGGAAGACCCAGGCCCACCCGCTCTTCATCCTAGGGCATGCAGGGAAGAACGGATAAGGGAGCAACATGGGTTACGGGAGAGAAAAAGGCTCTGATTCCCTTCATTAGCTGCAGCTGGGAAAACAGGACAAAGAGAGTGTTTGCGCACAGTTCCTTGCTGAAAGCAAAGTGTGAATTATTTTGGTTTGTCAACTTTTATCTAAGTTCTGGCGTCCTCCCAACTGTCTGTGTTTCGTTATCTTTTAAGGTCTTCAATTCCTTATGCTGCCCTGTCTTGTTAATTGCTGAAGTTAGTTTGTGTTGGTTTTTATTTATAATTTATATGTACTTTGAGTTCGGACTGAATTTCTACCCTTTAAAAACTGTTCTTGGGAGAGTTTTTTCTCCAGCCGATGATAACTGGACATTGATTGGGGGCCAAGTTGGAGTTATTAAAGGGACTTTATCCATGTTTGTGATTTTGTTGCTTTTATGCCACACCCCTGGGTCATCACACCCCTGCTCTAGGTCTTAGTAGACAGGTCAGATCTGTGTGCTTTATCCATTATCAATCTCCAGATCTGGAGTGTAGCATCATTCAACCTAATAAAGAAGACCCAGCACATCTTAAAAGTGTGAGCCTTTGCTTGTCTTACAACTGAATTTAGAATGACCTTTTCTTTCCGACAGAAAGGCGGTGAGGAGTGTCATTGTTTGGAAAGCCAGCCGGCATGCCTCAGAATCCTCATTTTTATCATTTGAGGCTGCTTGTTCTTCTCTCCAGATGCACCATCTGGCACATTACCCCATCCTTTTCTGAGGAAACCAATGCTTTTGCCATGCAATGCAAAACACCAATGGAATCACTACACAAGCAAAATGCCAGGGATGTATAGCGGTTCAGCCACAAGCGATGGCATGTTAATTTGGTTTGATTTTTTTTCCAGTCTGTCATCTGGGTTGTTCTTGGCAGCCAATCTTAAAAGGGCATTTTCCTCTTCTCTTTCTCATTACTAAGGATAATCCAAGGATGAGGGCAATTGTTAATTTTGTTAATGATTCCATTTCACATTTTGCTTCCTGAAGAAAGCTTTTAAAATTAGATAACTACTTCATTCTGTTTGCTTTTTCTTGTCTTTTCATCTGCCAATCCCAGATCCAGCTGATTTCTCCAAAATATATAAAATGACATAAATGATACCCAGAGAATCAGTGCTGGGGGGGGGGGGGAAATCAAGTCCAACACATCTAATACACAAAGTACAAGCAACCTGATTTCAGAAACACAAGTTTCCTAAAGCAGACAGTTTTATGCCTTCATCTGAAGCAGCTTGTCTCAAAATGAAACTTGAGGACTTCTAAACCATTTTGGAGATTTATCTGGAAGTTGTACAGTGTGCATATCAGTGAGTATGGTCAACCATCCATTTACCCATATTTTCCATCATGATGGATGTGCCTCATTGTGACAGTAATTTTTCTTTAAAAAGACAAATACTAAATGTGGAATATAAAATAAATAAATGACACTATACCGATCATTTATTACAGTCATAGTCCGCATAAGGAGGGTGGAGTACAAACAATTTATAAAAAGGTTTTACCATTTTATAGGGGTTTTTAAAATACTTTTTACAGTGTATATGAGCGATGCAGTGGCCTCGTGGGGAAGATGCTTGCCTCTCATTTGGAAGACTGAGAGTTCAGTTCTAGGCAGTGACAGATGTTTCTGTATCAGGGCGCATAGAAAAAATATTTGCTGTCAACTCTGTGTAGGCGTCAGGAAGGGCAACTGGCCAGTAAACTCTCAGCAACATTCAGTCACCCTGACTCTACCCCAAATTAAGAGACTACAGGGCCGTAAAAAGAAAAAGTGTGTGTGTGCCTTTAAAAATGTTTTTAAATTAAATAGTTTGTATTCCACCTTTCTTATGTTGGTCCATGACCATAAAAAATATTTGATAAAAAAATGAGCAGCCTATAAAGAAAATGCATATAAAATGTTCTACAAATGGCACTTACTCTCTTCAAGATTAGCGAAAATGTACCCTAAAATGAGTCCCATATGTTGGAAATGAAAAAAAAAAGAGGGAACATACTACCATGTGTGGTGGTCCTGCTTAGAGGCTTGAAAATATTGGCTTAAAATCAAAGATTGACTGCAGGAAATTACAAACGAACAATTAGATCTAGAACCAGAACTCTTCCTATTGGGGATTTTCAAAAAAAATATGTAAAGAATACAAAATGCTTACTATTACACATATTAACTGCTGCCAGGATTGCCTTTGCTCAATGCTGGAAACAGCCTTTCATTCCTTCAGAGAAACTTGTCATATAAAAAATTATGAACTGCACAGAAATGGACAAATTAACATTGAGTTTAAAAGATAAAGAGACATTGATATTTTACAAGGTGTGGGAACAATGGTATAACTGGATAGAATGGAGATAGATTAAAGATAGATAGTTATTAACCATAAGTAATAGATAAGATAAGAATATAATTATGCATAATTTAATATCTGTACATAATGCACGAATTATTGTCATAAGAGAATCACCACAAATTGCTGTTGTTGAATAACATATTTTTTTTACTTTTTATGTTTTTAATGTAATAAAAGTTTAATAAAGTAAATTAAAAAAAGAAATATTTGATTGATAGATCAAAGAGATTGAGAGATATCATAGAGATTAATGCAAAAATAAGTGCATTTCCACTGAAATGGGACTTATTCTTTAGTGAGAGAGTTTAAAATGAAATGGAAATAAATCCCAGCAAGTGAACAGAAAGAAGTGGTAAAAAGATTTTTGAATATCAGCCCTTATGTAGACAAGGATGCGTGGGTCCTAATCTCGCAGTTAGATGGTTTTGAACTGCTACATTTTGCAGTGTTTGTGTGTCTGCTGCAAAATGTGGAATGTCAGCTTTGCAAAACTTGAGGGCCTCCTGCTCTTTCTAGCCAAGTAAGATGCTGGGTCTCCGTCCTGAAGTACCACCTGTGTGCCCCCACACTGGTTGACAACCACACACCTAGGAGCAGGATTCCTCCACAGCATCAAGTTAAAAATGTGGACTTATCTGTGTGGAACTGGCTGTCTAAAATTAGATGTTAAATCAGGAGGAAAACTAGATTGGCAGGTCTACCATTGTAGCAACTACTTGATCTCCAATAGTCCATATGTTTATGAACAAAGGAGAAGAACTGCAATATTTTCCCTTTCTATTCCCCTTTTCTTGTACATTTAGATGGCAACAACATGAAGGCTATGTGCTTCTTATCCTGTTCTCTTGTAATATCCCTGGTACACAAAATGTAGCTGATAGATCAGGGGTGTCAAACTCAATTTAATTGAGGGCCACATCAGGGCTGTGGTTGACATTGGGGGCACCAGGTGGGCATGGCTAACTGGGTGGGCGTGGCCAGCTTGACGCCACTCCCCAAACTGCTGGCATGTTTTTTCTTCACATTGGGTAGATCAGGCCGAGACTATGCTGGTCTGATCTTTCCTCTTCGCATTGAGTAAACCAAGATGGCCCTGTGGGCCAGATCCGACCACATCACAGGCTGCATCTGGCCTGCAGGCCTTGAGTTTGACACCCCTGTGATAGAGGATATCTAGCAATTAATAGCTAATGGCCCATGGCTGAATTCAGGAGCTGTTGTATTAATTTTTGGCTACACATCACGCCAATTCATGCGGCCAAACTTTGAATTCTGATTATCCATCTGGTTTTCAAAAGTCAGCTTACAATAGTGCTATGTGAGTGATGGCGAACCTTTTTGGCACCAAGTGCCCAAACCGGAACATGCGTGCATGCCAGAGGTGGTATTCAGCAGGTTCTGACCAGTTCTGGAGAACCGGTAACGGAAATTTTGAGTAGTTCGGAGAACCAGAAAATTACCACCCCTGACTGGAGATTTCACAGTATCCTTCCCCTGCCACACCCACCGAGCCAGAACCGGTAGTAAAAAAATTGAATCCCACCACTGATGCATGTGCATGTGCATGTGCTGGAGCGCTGGAAACCCAAAGACCAGCTGGCCGGTGTGCGCATGCCTGGTTTTTGGCTGTTTTTGGCAGTTTTGGGGGGCTTTTTCAGGCTGTTTGGGGGTTGTTTTCTGGGCCATTTCAGGCCATTTTTGGCCCAAAAAACAGCCTGAAAATGGCCTGAAAAAGGCCCCAAAACAGCCCCCAAATGACAGTTTTTCAGGCCATTTTCCAGTGCTCCAATGCCCCAAAGGCCAGCTGGCCGGTGCACATGTGTGTGTCAGAAACCAGAAGAGCAGCTGGCGATGGCGCACATGCCCACAGAGAGGGCTCTGCATGCCACCTCTGGCATACGTGACGTAGGTTCATCATCATGGTGCTAGGTCAACGGTGAAGTTGTTCAAAATGTTGTCGCTTGAGCATCAAGCATCATCATGATCCAAAGACAGTAGACTAGATAATGAGGGAACACTTTCTCCTGTTGCAAATTCTATGCGAAACTTCCAGCAATATGCCCAGGATTGTACTCAAGAAATATTTAGGAGGGGATGGCTCAAAAAATCCAGAAGTCAGTTGAACTATTATCCCCACCAACTGGACTTTCTGGATTGCTAGAATAGAACGTAAGAGGAAAAGACAGAAGAAGTTTCCAAGTTCTTAGCAGACAGGCTGTTGAGAAGTGCAGGAACTGAGGTTGCTAATGAATTAAGAAGTGAGAGAGAAATAAACCAATATTCTAGCTTGTGGCTTTATGTGATACAGCAACATTCCAGAAACTACATATTTTATGCAGAGTCCCCAACCTCTTCCTCAAAATTATTATGTGTTGGCTGTTACCCCTTTCATATTAGGCTTTCATGAGGTCTAGGCATATCCTGATAGTGGAAGAACATGTGTTCTTTGTAAGTAGACAACATAACTTTTTTTTAAAATGAAAAACAGGCATGTTAGAGCCAAAATTTGTACTTTGTTAATGGGTGCATTCTGTGTAATTGTTCTCCTGCTGTGGATTAATAACTCTGATCAATGTCAATGAGGCATTTCTATTTATTGAGTTGTTTTCATTCCCTCAGTCGAGAGAGTTTTGGTTTGTATGCCTTCTGTATTGTCTCATTTTGACCGTTTCGCTAGGCTCGCATTTTTTTAAAACCAAGGTTTCATTATTTTCTTTGAGCTTCAAGGGTTTGCAAAAAGAAAAGAAAACCCAAGAAGATTAATCGTACTTTTTTTCAAGCTTCAATCCTTATTTTAGTCCTTTTTAAGAGCATAGAAATTCAGGTCTTCCAAGAATATAGCTATTCATGTAGCTCTTACTGTATCAAATAACTTGTAGGGAAAACAAAGTTAGATTTGTTTATGAAAGGTGCTACATATTGTATCTGGAGATTCTTAATTGTCATTCAATAGATTTTTCCTGCAAAATATTTTTGTTTATCCTAATGCCGAAAAGAACCATGTAGCCACTACTTGTTAATGGGATTGACCGTGATCAATATAATGAAAGAAAATACTATTTAGAAACATAGTTGTGGAGCTGAAAGGAATCACAAGGATTATATAGTCTACTGCAGGACTCTCCAACATTAGCAACTTTAAGACTTGTGGACTTCAATTCCCAGAGCTCCCAAAGCTGGCTGGGGAATTCTGGGAGTTGAAGTCCATGCCTCTTAAAGTTTTAGGCTTTTGGAAAAGCATTCTTACTGAGCACTTATGCCCAAGAAGATAGAATTAATTAGCTTAAAGTAAAAATAGACCACATACCATGTTAGTGCATCTCAGAGGATTGACAATTTCCTAGGGAGCCTTCTTAGCTTCTCGTCTTGTTCATATTTGCTATTGAAGTGACTTAGACTTAAACAGTAAAGAAAAGTGAAAGGGAGAGAACAGAAGAAGAGATATAAAGACTAAAAACTGATTCAACTGCCTTGAGGATTTAGCCTGAAGCCCATTCAGATGTTTCTGAAGATTACAGAGGCTGATGTTTCCTTTAGAACAGGGGTGTCCAGTCTTCCCCATGGGGAGTTCTGGGAGTTGAAGTCTACAGGTGTTAAAGTTGAACATTCCTGCTTTACAGCCTCTTTTAAAAAATAGTAGTATTTGGAGCGTGAGGCAATTGAGAAAACAATGACTATTTAACTTTAGCCACTGACTCTCATAAAAATGATATTGGTGAGTGGATTTAATAAATAAATAGAAACAGAATTCTTTATTGGCCAAGTGTGGACACACGAAGAATTTATCTCTGGCAGATAAGCTCTCAGCATACATATAAGCAACAAGTGATAAACCATAATCATTGTCATAAAATACAATCATAAATCATAAGTCAACACTCAGTGATAGTCATATGATACTAAACAATCAACAAATTATAACAGGGTACCAATAAAAGCAATCAACATAAATCATGAATTGCAAACAACAAAGTGATAGTCATAAGAAGCTAAGGAAATAGGTAATAGGAAAGATGAGAAGGATAATAGTGATAGTAATACAGCCCTACTAGGTGGTTTGGCATCCCAGGACATAAGACAATGTTGTAGGAATTACTTGTTTAGCAGAGTGTTACCATGGAGGAAAAACTGTCTTTGTGTCTGGTTTTGGCATACAATGCCCTATAAGCAAAAACATGCATAAACGCACCAACATGCCTACCATCCCTGTCCTATTGTTTCTTTTATTTTTCTTATATGTACCCATTTCATGTGTTCATAACTATGTATATACTTATAATCTTGTAAGCAATTGACAAATCAAATAAATAAATAAATAAACATAGCGACATCCTAAGGGAAGAAGTTTATGTCCAGGATGTGAGGAGTCTAGATATTTTCACAGCCCTCTTTCTGATCCATCCAGTATACAGGTCCCCAATGGAAGGCAGGCTGGTTGCAATCGTTTTTTCTGCAGTCCTAACAATCCTTTGAAGTCTGTGTCAGTCTTCTTTGATTTCTATGCCAAACCAGACAGTTATAGAAGTGCAAATGATAGACTCAATTATTTGTAGAACTATGAGCAGCTCCTTGGACAGTCTGAGATTTCTGAGTTGGCGCAAGAAGGACATTCTTTGTTGTGCTTTTTTGATGACATTGTTGGCGTTAGATGTTCATTTTAAGTCTGGAGATATTCTAGAACCTAGAAATTTGAAGGTCTTTACTATCAATATTGTGTTGTCTAGTACGGTAAGAAGTGGTAGAATAGAATGGCTAGAAATGGAATTTAGAAGAACATTTTCTTTCTTTCTCTTAAAGAAATAGCTAAAAACAAGCTCAAAATCAACTTATTTCATGCTGTGAAAAAGAAACAATTGATTTGGATTGAAACCTCAGGGGAGCTCATCGTTCCAGATGTTTACAGCAGCTGCTGAGGACATGTCATCAGCAAAATGAATCCATGACTAATATTTGAAAATGTCTGAAAATTCCTGGATTGTGCCTGCAGAGAATCAGCCCAGAACAGAGACCAGTTGGAATCAGCCCAGAACAGAGACCAGTTAAGGACTATGGCTTACATTAGACAAGAGTTGATCCATATCTAACAATCAGTGTAAGTTTACGAAAGGTTGAAGTTAGGGGAAGTTGAGAAGTTTCATGGATTCTCAAGCTTTTGGTATTCTCAAGACTTGCCCTACAGGTGTACTGTATCTCAGCATGCCCTGGAAGATGATTTTGAAGCCGTAGGAGATGCAAAAGTTGGATTTTCTCTTTTGGAGAGCAGATAATCATCAACACTGCCTATAAACCACCCTTTGGATTTCTAATCCTAGTTTAGCATGCCAATATTTGAAGAGCATCTCAGAGCTCTTCGGGATGAGAGGCCCTCAGAGGTTTATAGCTAGGAACAATGTATAAAGTAGAAGGGTCTTTTCTGTTATAGTACCTAATTTTGAAATACCTTTCCCCCAGAAGCTGGGATGGTGGCAATACCATTGGTTTTCATCCAGGGGTGGGCTTCAAAAATTTCAGCAACCGGTTCTTTGTCTGGTTGCTGGATGGGTGTGGCTGTGGTGGGCATGGCCTAGTCCAATGATGGTGAACCTATGGCACACGTGCCACAGGTGGCACGCAGAGCCATTTGTGTTTGGGCACGCGAGCCCGAGCCAAACTTATTTTCAGTGTGCATGCGCACACCTTCCAGCTGACTTTTGGCCTGTTTGAGGTCTTTTTTGGCCTCCCAGAGGCTCAAGGGAGGGCGGAAGTACCAAAACAGGCCAATTTTTCAGCATCCAAAGGCTTTTTTAGAGCCCCCTGGAGGGCAAAACCAACCTCCCCCGGGCTCCAGAGGCCCTCTGGAGGCTATAAACAGGCACTTCCTGTATTTCCGAAAGGCCTGTTTTTTGGTCTCCTGAGGCTGCAGAGGCTTCCCTCGAGCCTCTGGGAAGCCAAAAAAGGCCTCAAACAGGCCAAAAATCAGCTGGGAGGTACACGCATGCGCAGTGCAGGTAAAAGGGACTGTTGCATGTGCATGCAAAGGGGGGGCACATTGCATTGTGGGTGCCGACACACGCACGCTTTCAGCACACCACAAGAAAAAGGTTCGCCATAGGGTGGAGCCTCCTCGTTGATGGACCATAGATCATGACTCTCTGTGACTATGGTCCGTGCTCTTTCGTTGGAGAGCCCCGATCATTACGATTAGGGGCTGAAGCTGCCTTGGAGGGCGTGGAGTGAAGGCGCAAAGCTAGGTTGAAGGGGAGCTGCATCTCCCCCCCCCCCGGGCTTGGCCTTTTTTCCCCCTGAAGACGACTGCAAGCGATGGTTTAAAATGGCCATCCTGAAGAGGAGGACTCAGCTGGATTAAGATTTGTGCAGGAGGGAAGAAAGAGGTGGATAACAATCTGAACCAGACTACTGGGCAATACAACTAAACAAAAAGTGCCCCGGATAAAGGTAACATGGAATTTTTAAGGAAGAAAGTGAGTGGGGAAATTACAAAGGGAAGGGAAAAAAAAAGAAAATATTTTTAACAGCTAAGCGGGGGGCTTCGAACCGTGAAAGAGAAGGCAAAACTAAAATTTAACTAAATTGGACTAAAATGTTTTGGGAATAAACAGGCAAAGATAAAGCTGGATTTAAGATTGTCCAAAAATAATAATAATAAAGTTTACAAATTGGAGACTGGACTGTGCTGGACTATTGAGGTTCGAAAAAACCCTAAATAAAAAAATAAGGGGAAAAGGTGAAGACTGTGTATAATGGAGAGTTGCCACCGTTTTGACAAAAACTTGAGCTCAAACAAAGGGAAAGCATCCTGTTCTGAATGAACTTGTGTGGATATAACATTAAAAAAATATTGAAACAAAGTAAGAATTTCAGAAAGTAAAGCAGAACCAGAATAAAGAAAAAAACAAGGAAAGACTGACTGTGGGATTGATTGATGTTTTTTGGTATCAGAACCCGCGCTGGAAAACTGAGAACTTTAGAAGATTGAAAGAAGGAAAGTAAAAGTGTTTTTTTTTTTTGTGGACTTTAACGATCATAAAATACAAGAGTGTGTAATGACGATATCTCTTCGGGAAATTAAAAAATGGAACTTAAAAATATGAGAGAATTACTACAGGAAAGAGACGAATCACTTTGCTCTGAGTTAGAAATTGTGATTCAAGAATCAAGAAGAAAGAGCCTCAGAGGCAGGAGGAGTCGATTCAAGGAGAAGACATTTTAAATAGACAATTAACACAAAGAACGCTGCAAAGAAGTGAGGAAAGAAGGAGGTTAAAAAGTTGAGATTTAGAAGGCAATCAAAGGGAATACCTGTGAAGTCAAGAAAGGCAGAAAGACCAGCAAAAAGGGGAAAGTAGATATTAAGAAAGAGAGGATATAAACTGGAATGAGAAAAGATATGGGGAAAAAGGGGGAGGAGAAGCAGTAAGAAACAGGGGCATGAAATAAAGAAATACGGAAATAGTAAAATGTTGAAAAGAAATTGTTTTTCAGAGATAATGGTTGATGAAAAAGAGGGATTCTGCACGGGTGATCAAGGGGTAATAATGAATATTTATGTAATTAAGCATATTTAGAAAATAGGGTAATATAGATTATTGATTACTGCTTAATTAAAAAATCAAGGGGAAAAAATATGCTGCGGTATCCGAATGAAAAGATGTAATGATTATGATTGTAACATTCTTAAAAATAATGGTTTATTGGGGAATCAAGATGAGGAATAAAGGTATATTTAATATTGAAGTGTCGAAAAACACCTCCAAGCAGTAAAAGGGGAAAACCTATACTTGTTTTTTCCTCTTTAGTATAAGAATTTGTATATATTTTTAAATTTATAAAACAAGAATGTGTTAATGGAAAGGGAATATGACAGACTAAAGAACCAACTAAATAAGTCATATAGACTATTAAAAGCAAGGACAGACATTGGCAATCTATTATTATCATTATTATCATTATTATCATTATCATTATATTCATTATCATTATTATCATTATCATTATTATTAGGCAAATACATATATTTTATCTTTATTTTAAAATAAATATAAAGAATTATATTTGAAATAATTGAAATGAAACAAAAAGATGTTTTGATTGAGATTAATGAAAGAGGCTAGAATTAATGAGTTTGTTTCTCTCCTTACTGAAAATTTGGAATGGAAAAGGTAATAATAGAATTAAGTATGCATACGTGAATGTATAATTGCTGTCATATTTGTATGTAAAGGTGATGACCCAGGAATATGTTGTCCACTAAAAAGAGATTTTTGTTTTTAATGTGAAAAACTGAATAAAATTTGATTTAAAAAAAAAAAAAGAATCACCATCACTGTCGGCCTCCTGCACCATGGGAGGGCGCTTTCACCTTCCCCAGGCTCTGAAGGTTTCCTTCAGCCTCTGGGAGGGTGAAAAGGGTCTCCCCCAGGCTCCAGAGGCCCTCTGGAGGCCAGAAACAGGTCTGTTTCTGGCCTTCCAGAGCCTCTGGGAGGCCCATTTTTCGCTGTCCCCAAGCCTCCACGCAGGCCCTACGCTTACCTCACATCCAAAATGGGCCACATGGAGACTCCTAGGAGGGATGGGGTGAGTGGGGCCAGCTAGGGGTGGGATTTGATGGTTCACCAAATTGGCCATAACATTAATTATGGGTTTGCCCGAACCTGGGTGAACCCGTAGCAACCCACCCCTGTTTTCATCCACAGGAGAACATCTGATGTTCATGCTGGCATTCAGACCCATTGTGGAGCTGCGATATTCTTATTGCTGCTTAAATATATTATTTTATATATTAAAACAATATATTTGTTGTTTTGTAAATTTAGATTTATTTATTCGTTGGCATCCCGCCTTTATTGTTATTTATTATTAAATAACTCAAGGTGGCAAACAATGGTATGTTGTTTTATCTTTTATGTATTTTATGGACTGTAGCTCATCCCCTCAGATCCTTAAGTTAGTGGGATTGCTGTGAATATTGTAATACATCTCTAGTTACAAGGGTTATTGTATAATGAAAGGGCACGTGTTTACAATATTTGTTTGTTTATATGCACACAGTTTTTTTAACTTTGTGTTCTGGGGTCATTTGTCCATCTTTCACCATCATGAAGCTTCTTTTGTTAGTGACCCTGGAAATTTTCTGGGCAGCAGAACGGCCTTGCGATTGGGGGGGAGGCAATAGGCCTGAAAAAAAGTGGATTCATTGTGAAAGTGAGTGGCCATTACAGAAGGAGAACGCTGAGGTTGGTTTGATCTGGTCGGGTGAATGAGTGAGGATTGAATTTCAAAACCAATATATCAAGGAAGAGTGAGAGGAAGGAAAAGACCGAGAAGGCTGTGGTTGGATGGAGTTGAGATCCTCAAACCGGAAGAGGTGAAAAGTTTAGGGGATAAAAGGCCGTGGGTGTCTTTTGTATGGAAGTGATGAAAGCAAGAATGGCTTGTAAGGCCAGAAGGCTGTCGTAATTGGGGTTGGGTGAATAAAGATACAATGAGGTGGAGTTGGATGGAGTGGAAAACCAATATGGTCTAAAGGGGAAAGGCTGGCCCAACAGCAGTGAGACCAAGTTCAAGGTCATCTGTGACCAACCCTTCCCTCTCAGTCCCACTAAGCCCTCGGAATTGTTGCTCTGGGAATAAAATGGAGGCAGATTTGTTGTAGAAGCCACCATGACAAGATACTATCAAACTCCAGGGTCTTCAAACTTGGGAAGTTTAAGACTTGTGGACTTCAACTCCCAGGATTCCTGAGCTAACATGACTGGAGGAGAAATTCTGGGAGTTGAAGTCCGCAAGTCTTAAAGCTGTCAAGCTTGAAGACCCTTGATCCAACTAGTTATTATCATCTGGGTGTGGCTTTTATTTCCTTTCCTTAGCTGCCTCTTGTCTCTAATTTTGTAATTTTTATGTATTTTCCTAATATTTCTCCCCCTCCCCCAGTCGGGGATCGCATGATGGACAGGTATGCATGCTGACAACAGTTCCAATCCAATGGCATACTTTTTAACAAAATCTGGATTTTTTTTTCTTTCTCTGTGCCTTCCCTCCCTCCTTTTTTCCTTCTTCTCTAGTCAGATTTTGACCAAACACGACATATATTCCCAACCCACAGAGTCAAATTGTTCTTACTTTTCTGAATATGTTCAAGTAGTTTATGGATTTCAGATCGTCTGGATGGGGCATTTGGAAGCTGGCAAAGCCTCCAAAATTCCTGCCTTCCCCAGAGGAAATCCAGCTGTTTCACAGGTGCACCAGGGCTAATAGCTGAAGAGGTTTGGCCAGCTAAAAATGGTTGCCCACATAAGTCAGTGGATGAGAAAATTGTATGTGTGTGTCAACACACACACACAATTAAAGTACAGTATATCCTTCCATTCCTTTTTTGATTAGTCAAAGCAATTGCTCTCTGTTAAAACTGGTCAATTATAGCATAAATTCTCTGGCACTCAGTGGTGGGATTCAAATTTTTTTACTACTGGTTCTGTGGGCATGGCTTGGTGGGTTTGGCATCATGTGGCTTCGTGGACGTGGCTTGGTGAGCATGGCAGGGGAAGGATGCTGCAAAATCTCATTTCCTCCCCCCCCCACTAACCTGCTTTCCAGCTCCATTCTCCTGTGCAGGGCAACCAATGAAGATCCAGCCGATCTGCTGGGATTCAATGGGAGGCAGAGAATAGATGGGGGTGGGGCCAGTCAAAGGTGGTATTTGCTGGTTTTCTCCAAACTGCTCAAATTTTGCGCTACCAGGTATTTTTATTGAGAACTTTGCCTGAAGATTATAGTAGAGAGATAACATATTTGATTATTAATGTATTAACAGCAGCTAGAATTGTATTTGCACAAAATTGGAAAAATAAGAAAATTCCGACAGAGGATGAAACAATTAAGAAAATAGTGGAATGTGAGGGAATGAGTAGTAATGGTAATGGCAATTAGAGAACAGGAGGAAAAGGAGTATTATAAGATCTGGGATTTATTTTATGAATGGTAAGAATGATAAAAGAATAAGAAACTGAAATATGTGGTAAAAGTAATAATATACTACAATTGATTAACCTTGAATGAATAAGAGAATGATATAACTGTAAGGATGAGATATGTTCTTAAAAGATAACAATTACAAAATTATATTGTTAATTATAATATAATAATTGAACAATGTGATATAAAATGTTGATTAGAATGGTTTATAAGTACAAATGTATAATATTATTTGCGCACAAGCTATTTGTACCCAACCGACACACTGTAAAATTGACAGATGATTTTATTTGTTGTTTTTGTTGTAAAAATTTTTAAAAAATCAAAAAAAATTCCACTACTGGTTCTCCAGAACTGGTCAGAATCTGCTGAATCCCACCTCTGCTCGGATCCTTCCACATCAGAAAGTAGCCTCATCTATTTCTTGAAGCCAGTTATTTTCATGAGATGGGGGGCCCAAATTCTAATCAGAAGAACAAATTAAGTGGGGAGGATTCCATGTAAAGTCCATCCAAGTCAGACTAGTTTCAGTTTACTTGGTGAGTCGGCCCTGCAAAAATGCACTGCCGCTTGTTTAAAGGTTCTTCCAGTGACTGTTTTGTATGCCATAATGGAAGAGGTGAAATGTTTAGAAAGTTTCAAAAACCTTTCAAATTTAGTTTAATTCAGATTAAACTGTTGTATTAGGAATCTGTATTTATGTCAGATTGCTTCTTTTCTGTTTGCAATAGCCGTTGATCTCATCTATGACACACAGGTAGTCCTTGACTTATAACCATTCATTTAGTGTTGTGGTTCGCTGGCAGCAGGTATGGACAGCTGAGGACTCGGAGAGCAAGGATTCAGGTGAGGGGCCTGCAAGTGATACAGGGATAGGGCCAGGACCATCAGGGAATGGAATGCTGCCTTTGGAGATGGTGGAGGCTGGCAGCAGTGATAAAAAGGTTCCCGGGAAGCCCGAGCTTCTCTTTCTCAAAGGAAAGAGCAGCTGCAGCAGCACAGGCGACTCGGGAGTAAGGCTGCAAGGTAATGGCCCCTCCCTGAGAAGATAAAAGCCAGCTGAGAAACCGCAGTTCTTTGCAGAAAGCAAAGAAGTTTGATAATTGAGCCTGGTGGATGTTGGAATATCTGAGCTGGTGTTTGGAGACTCTTTGATGTGAAGAAACAGACTTCCTAAACGAAACAGTAAAAGGTGGTGCTGTTACCTATGTCTTGTGTTTGCTCTCTTGGAACCAGGTTTGGGTCAGAACATTTAGCAAGTATTTGAAGATACAATGGCCCTGGGGAAAAAAGTTACTTATGATTGGTCTTCACACTTATGACCTTTGCAGTCACATGATCAAAATTCAACCAGCTTATATTTACAACAGTTGCAGCAACCTGGAGTCATGCGATCGCCATTTGCCAAGGCTCCCAGCCAGCTTCTGACCAGCAAAGTTGATGAGAGGAACCGGATTCACTTTATGAACAGTTGATTCATTTAACAACTCCAGTGATTTGATTAATAAACATGGCAAAAAGGTCATAAAATGGGGTGCAACTCACTTGAAAACCACTTTGATTCTGGACTCAGTTGTAGTCATAAATCGAGGACTACTTGCATGTCACAATATTTCCATATGAGTATTTGGACATGACCATATGTTGTAGGACATGACCAGGTTGAGCTGGAGGAAGGGGTCAAACACATCATCAGTTTAGAATCTCTTTGAGTTCTAAATCCAGCTGACCTTGAATTCCACTGATTCTTATCTACCTCCAATTTGCTTTAACGGTTAGTAGTTCAGATTCTTGTAAAGAACATAAGCCTGCAATATACCTTTATATTCATTTGAACTGCCTGGATTTCCAGCTTCTCATGCTTGACAGATGCCCCAAGACATACAGTAATCATAATTTCTAATCTCACAATTTATTTGAAGAGCTATCTTTTGAAAGCAACATACAAAGGGCACAATATGAAAACAGTAATTTTCTCAATCTGCAGAAATGAAGAAAGGGTAACAAGTGCCCTAAAATTAGCAGGGGTTGCACCGCTGCATTGATACTTGTCTACAAAGATTAGGGCTGGATGATCTTTATGCTCATGAGAAATACATGCTAAGGGTGGAGTTGCCTTAGCCCAGGCTATGTCTGGAATTCATGCCACGAAGGAAGCATGATGTCATTCTTAAGTCAAATTAAGGCAGAATTTTTAGATGGAAAAACTCTGAATTCAAAGCAGGAGATTGTGAGTTCAACTCCTGCCTTAACCATGAAAGCCAGGTATACTCTCTTAGCCCAACATACCTCAAAGGGTTGTTGTTATGGGGAAAATAGAAGGAATAAGTTACTCTGGATATGTTTGCCACCTTGTGTAATTTGTAAAAACAATAAAGGTGGGATACAAATAAATATTGATTTGATGATGTAGTCTTAAAGAGGGAGGTTACATTATAAATTGGTTTGTTACTGCTGTAAAAGATCAGAATCCATTTCTTAATGGTTTTTCCCTCCTCTTTTTTTTTTTTCCCACTATTTTTATTTACTCTTTCTTTTTCTCTGGGCGAAATGGTGCATTGTAGGACAAAATCTTTTCAACCAAGGTATCTCAAATATGCTAACTTACAGAATGCACCAAAATCCCGAACCCATCACTCCTGTGGAATTGAAATTTGGCAAATTTTATATAACATTTTATGACATAAAAATGATCATAAAGCATTTTATGACTGTGACCGACTCCTTATATGTGCTGTATATATATATGTGTGCTGTACGTTCAACTTGGACCACTTCCAAGGCAGATATAGTTCTGACTATTATCTTGAGTTTCTAAGGTCTTTTCCAGTTCTCGGTTGGTTCTCTCCTTGATTAGTGTCCATCCATTGGTTCTTGTCTTTCCTTCAGGTGCTTTGGAGAAGATGGAATCAACCTATTCTCCAAAGCAGGGGTCTCCAACTTTGGCAACTTTAACACTTGTGGACTTCAATTTCCAGAGTTCTGGGAGTTAAAGTCCACAAGTCTTAAAGTTGCCAAGGTTGAAGATTCTTGATCCAAAGCACCTGAAGGCAGGACAAGAAGCAATGAATGGACACTAATCAAGGAGAGAACCAACCTAGAACTCAGGAGAAATTTCCTGACAGTGAGAACACTTAATCAGTGGAACAACTTGCCTCCAGAAGTTATAAATGCTCCAGCATTGGGAGATTTTAAGGTGAGACTGGACAACCAGTTGCCTGAAATGCTATAGGGTTTCCTGCCTAAGCAACGGGTTAAATTAGATGATCTCGTAGGTCCCTTCCCACTCTGTTATTCTGCCTTTTGTTGTCTTGGATCATTCATGGATTTGATGCCTCGTACATCTTGCTCTCTTCTTTTCCTACAATCCTCCTAGAATAGGATAGGATAGGATAGAATAGAATAGAATAGAATAGAATAACAGAGTTGGAAGGGACCTTGGAGGTCTTCTAGTCCAACCCCCTGCCCAGGCAGGAAACCCTATCCATTTCAGATAAATGGTTATCCAACATCTTCTTAAAAACTTCCAGTGTTGGAGCATTTACAACTTCTGGAGGCAAATGGCTCCACTGATTAATTGTTCTCACTGTTAGGAAATTTCTCCTTAGTTCTTGGTTGCTTCTCTCTTGGATTAGTTTCCACCCATTGCTTCTTGTCCTGCCTTTAGAAGCTTTGGAGAATAGCTTGACTCCCTCTTTTCGGGAAGGTCTTGATTCTACACCAAGATTCNCCCCCCCCCCCCCCCCGCGCTTAATATCTCTTCTTCCTTGCCACCCCAAAGGCTTCTCTTTGCTTTCATGAAGAGCCAACTGAAAGCCGTATCAGCAGAATCTCAGCTGCCACTGCGGCTTCCACCACAGAATGAATTGATTTAAAAGCAAGGTTCAGTTTTAAAGATGGGGTTTGCAGTGTGTCCATATGACTAATGAGGGTTTGGAAGACATCTAGGCACACATCAGGCTAACCTCAGTGCAACCCAACCGTAGCAACGGGTCCCTCGTGTGATCACTTGCCATACCCAAGGCCTAGGCCTCCATCTCTGTGTGCATAGAAGGGAAGGAGGCTGACCTTGCTTTGAAATGCTGACGTCTATTTACACACACACACACAAATGTTGAATGCATTAACAAGCGGGAGAGTGAAATCCCGAGGAAGCAAACATGGACAATCCAAAGCAATGTGAATCACAAGAACACGGGCAGAGCTTCGGACAGGGGTCTTCAAACTTGGCAGCTTTAAGGCTTGTGGATTTCAACTCCCAGAATTCCTCCTCCAGTCATGTTAGCTCAGGAATTCTGGGAGTTTCAGTCCACAAGTCTTAAACTTGTCAAGTTTGAAGACCCTTGGCCTAGCAGATTAGACCAATGGCCCATCTCATTCAACATTCACCTTCCTGATTTGGCCATCCAGATGCTTGCAAAGAGGGCACAAAGTCAACACCACTTCCTGTTTGATGTTTCTTTCCCAGAGACTCTGACCTAAAGGCTTATTCTGTTTGAAAGTGAAGGCTCAGTTAATATAGGTAATGGCGGTTGACCAAACCTTTGTGCACTGCAAAAAGGTGTCTAATTGTGGTTTCCCCAACTTGTCCTCCTCCCAATAAGTTGGGACGCCAACTCCCAGAATTTTCTGTGAGGCCAGTAGATTTGCCAGTGGTTCATGCTAGCTGAGAATTTCGGCATTTGCATTTCCCAGATGGGGAAAAGCGGATTCAAATTTTTAAAATGGATTTATAGTCTTGGATTCCTAGCCCTCCTGAGAAGCAACCCAGGAGGGCTTCCAGAATCTTACATCAAACCATACTGTGAAAAATTAAAAGTGCAGATTAAATAAGCCAGCCAAAAATTACCAAGTGACCTAACACTTAAAAGTCAAGCAGAAGGGAGAATATCTGTTACAGATATCCTATATATCAGGAGCAGAGGTGGTATTCACCTTGAGGATTAAATTGGCACTATTGATGGGTTTCCCATTGGCGCTTGGCTTAAGTATTATGAGATGGAATGAAAAGGTCATGTTTCCTGAAGCCCAGGGATTCCCACATATACATAGCTTGTCCTCACCCAGAGGTGAATATTCAGCAGGTTCTGACCAGTTTTGGAGAACCGGTAGCAGAAATTTTGAGTAGTTTGGAGATCCAGCCAATACCACCTCTGACTTGGCACCACCCCCATCTATTCTCTGCCTCCATTGAGTCCCAGCTGATCGGCTGGGTCTTTTTTGTTGCCGCTGCACAGGAGAATGGGAGTGCTGAAAGCAGGTTAGTGGGATGGGGAAGGAATGGGGATTTTGCAGTATCCTTCCCCTGCCACGCCTACCAAGCCACACCCACCAAGCCACGCCCACAAAACCAGTAGTAAAAAAGTTTGAATCCCACCACTGATGAGGAGATATCAGCTACAAGGGGCTGTTCCTGAGGAAGTGTCTTTAAGAATCTGGGAGCCATGCAGGCAAAGGTCCGTTTGATTTGCCAAAAAGGTGAACCTCATTTGCAATGAGACAGGACCTAAGTAAGGCTGTACGCCAGTGTTTTCTCAAACTTGGCAACTTTCATATGTGTGGATTTCAACTCCCAGGATTCCCAAACCAGTCCTGCTACCTGGAGAATTCCAAGTGTACGTATGTTCTGCCATACACTAAATCAATAACTTGTTAGAGGAAAACAGAACATGCTTTCCTCCAATATATTATTGATCCAGTATACCAGTATCAAACTCATGAGGTTACGTTGCTGTCACGTGACGTTTTCCTCCTTCATGGAGCTGGGATGGGTGCAGTGGTAGGATTCATATTTTTTTTACAACCAGTTCTGTAGGCGTGGCTTGATGGTTGTGGCTTGGTGGGCGTGGCAGGGGAAGGATACTGCAAAATCCCCATTCCCTCCCCACCCCACTAACCTGCTTTCCAGCTCTGTTCTCCTGCGCAGGGCAACCAAAGAAGACCCAGCCCATAAGCTGGGACTCAATGGGAGGCAGAGAATAGAAGGGTGCGGGGCCAATCAGAGGTGGTGTTTGTCGGTTCTCCAAACTACTCAAAATGTCCGCTACTGGTTTTGTAGAATTGATCAGAACCTGCTGAATACCACCCCTGGATAAACGTGCCCCTGTGTGTGATGCATCTGGCCTGTGGGCCACCAGTTTGAAACCCCTGATATGGCATGCTGGGTTGGGAATTCTGGGAGTTGAAGTCCACACATGTTCAAGTGGCTGAGGTTGACCCAAATGTGCTTTTTCAAGAGGCAACTGGACTTTCTGTTTTTTCTTTGAAAATGTTTCACTTCTCAACCAAGAAGCTTCTTCAGCACAGATGGATCATTTGTCCTAAGATGAAGAAGCTTCTTGGATGAGAAGCAAAATGACTTCAAAGAAAAGTCCAGCTGCCTCTTGAAAAAGCACCCTAGGGACAACCATGACCTGGGTGACTGAGAGTCTCCATAAGCATTTGGCTGAGGTTGAGAAACACTGCTTTACCAACAAGGTCTTTGCTTCTTCACCACAAATGTCCCCAGTGGAAACTTGGTCTTTGGCTTTGATTTCTTAAAAGGAAGAGATTGTGCTGCTGTGGAATTTTAGGCCCTGCATAAATTAAGTTCACTGTGAGGAATTCTGGATTTTGGCATCTGTCTTACGTGCTTTGCAGAACTTCTAGACATCTACCAAAGTTTGACAAAATCAGCAGGACTAAACAGAGCAGCAAACGACCAAAGCAAACATCTAGATTTGTAGAGAGGGAATTAATCCTACTCCACTCCAGGAGAAATGGACTTAACTCCAAGTGGACAAATAAATCAAGATGGTTCTCTCCACATTAGAAACATCTGTGCATGACAGTGACAAGCTGGCTTATGTAATTGCAAAGAACCAAGTGTTGCAGAAAGGAGGGGAAATGATGGCTTAACTGAGGTAGGAGTCCAGTGTAGGATAAGTAAATTGTTCAGTGGAACCACTCTGGTGCATCAAAAGTTACTCTGCATTGCGCAAATGTGAACACAGCTACCTTGACATATCTGCTGTTCAAATGTTCTTTTCTCTCCATTTCTGGGAAATAGGAACTAATGCAACAGGCTCTTCACACATACAATTTTCTTCCTTCAGCTGAAAATACCTCCTTTTAGATATGGCTACAATAAAAACCAGAATGGTCAGCATCTTAGCTATTGCATCAACTCAAGTCCATATTTTCTGATTCTGTGCAGGTTTTAACCATATTAAATATCTTGTGGTGTTTATTTGTGTTTTAGGTGAGCCAAATAATTCATTTAATGTATGTATGTATCTGTACTGTGTATGGCTGACACCTTGACTTTTTTTTTTTACCATGTCCAGGGATGGGATTCTGCCGGTTTGGACTGGTTCAAGTGAACCGGTAGCTCCGGCGATCATTTGGCCCCGCCTACCCATCCCTGCCCTCGTCTGTCCTTTATTTCCATGTTTTGCAGCTCAGCTGATTCTCCAGGCACAGTGGATGACCGCGCCTCAGCTCTTTTACTCACTGGGGCTGCAGGAAATGGTAAATTGTAGAGCTAAAAATGGGCAGTTTTCAAACATTGCACGCAAAGAGCACATTCACTGAACCAGTTGTTATACCAGTTGAATCCCACTAATGACCCAGTCCCACATTATATTATTTTTTTTTGTAAGGGGTAAGCAACTTTGCGTATAGTTGAAAAAAGAAAGAGAAATCAGGAATACATTTCAGTAGAATATGCTTTGCAAGTTTATAAGGAGAAAACTTATAAAACTTATAAAAGACCTGTTTCAGATGCCTTTTAAAGCAGCGGTTGCCAACCGGTGGGCCAGGGACCACTGGTGGACTATGAGAAATTTTTGGTGGTCCACAGAGAAATGTCCACTGCAAAGCACTGCCCCCAAAGCAATTAATCCAGGCTGCACAGGAACACAAGGCTGAGCCGACCACATGGCCTGCCCACCCACCGGCCCCCACCCTTTGCCCAAACGCAAACCTTACCTTGAGTAGAGCCATACAAGTTGGAACTGGAAGGTAAGACCAATGGTGGGGGAGGGAAATCTGCCCTCGGGAGGCTTGCTGACAGTGGTGGGAAAGTCAGTCCCATATTCCAGAGCTGGAGGAGCTGTTCCGGGATGACCAAAGGGCCAGACTACAGCAGCTCTGGAATATGGGACCAATTTCCCACCAACATCAGCAAGCCACTGTCAGTCAAAATTCATATTAGTGGTCTGCGAGATTTAAAATTATGATTTTGGTGGTCCCCGAGGTCCAAAAGGTTGGCGACCCCTGATTTAAAGAGTTTCAAAGCAAATAAAAATACAGTGGAAGGAAAAATGTTCTTGAATATTCATAGGCTGCTTCACTCTTTGATAAAAGCGAGACTTTGCTTTCCAAAATCCAGAGCTTTAATAATACAACTTTTACTTACAACAGCCGTGGGTGATTGGTGGAAGCATGCCCAGAAGGAAAGACGCAAGAGGAAGATTTTTACAGATCACAGCTTGTGGTTACTAGTGTTCCCCTGCCACAAAACCCAACATCTCTTTGCAAGAACTCATCGTGGTGTATTATCTTTGGACAGCTGCCTCATTGTAGTAAGGGTGAAGCAACTCCCCTCGTTCAAATTATACCAGATCCTGAGTAGAACCAGGTGAAAACTATCATTGGTTTCCTCGCTTTCTTGGCAATCAGGCACCTAAGGATCAAGGGACCAATTCTGACTTTTGTGTTGTTGGCATTGGAAATCGAGACATCAAAATGTCAGGAACTTTGTGATCTCTTCTGAAAATCCATTTTGAACCTTGACCACTCCATCCAGCAAAGTGGAAGAACTGGAAAAGCTGATAGTGTTTGCTGTCCTCTAGTGTTTTATCTCCACACCAATTCTATTTAAGAAATAATCAATGAGGGGGGGAAGCAGGGGTGGGATTCTACCAGTTCGCACCTATTCACTAGAACCGTTTGTTAGAAGAAATTACTGGCCTAATCCTGTAAGGAAGGCAGGAAGGAAACATTCTGGTGTTGCTTACAGAAACTGCCTCTCCGTTAATCCTTTTTACATTCTTGGCAGAACTAAACTTCCTGTCTCTGGAGTTTTTTTCCCCTCCTTTGCTGGTACTTTCCTCGTGTGGAGTGACCATTCAAAGTTACAATGGCACTGAAAAAAGTGACTTATGACCATTTTTTACAGTTATGACTGTTGCAGCATCCCCACAGGCAGGAGAGGCCAGGTGAGGAGATGCATGCCTCGATGTGAGTGATGTTGAGTTGGCCACACCCAGCCAATAACACGACCACCAAGCCACATCCACCCAGTCACATGACCACCAAGCCATGCCCACCAACTAAGCCATGTCCACAGAACTGGTTGTTAAAAATTTTGAATCCCATCCCTGTGGAGAAGGCAGGAGAGGGTCACCTGCCTAGAGGTGGATCATCAGCAGAAGAGTCAAGCTGAAATATTCCTTTGTGTGATACGTTAATGGCTCCTAGAACCCGCTGTCTTCACAGAAGGGCTGGCTAGATTTTTGGGCACAGGGATGTGTTGTGACCCAGCTCCCCAAACACAACAAACCCTCTGAAGAACTCAAAGATTCCTTTATTAGGAGCACCAGCAGCCCTGGCAAAACATTTCTGTCTCAATGCAGGCTAACAAGTCTGTCTGGCTGGAAGATGAATAGTTGTCTACCACACCTATTCATCTCCGCCCCCTGCCTTTTATCCCCAGAGCTAGGATAGGCCTTCGCTAGGGTGGCTCTTCCTTCCCAAGGATCAGCTCACGGATTTCCGCTGCTCTCCTCTGCTTTCTGTGCATCTGCACATCAGGCACTGGACCCAGATTTTCCTCCTCTTCCTCATCAGCCGCCTCCCAACCTGGGGGCTGTTGACTCTCCATTTGAGGGCTGATGGTTGGCCCAGGCTCCACCTCTGTCTCTCTCTCTGTCGTTCCTTCTTCCCCCTTGGAGTTCTCAGGTTGCCTTGATGCTGTTCCTGACTCCCACACCTCCTCCTCTGATTTGGCTGTTGGACGGCCCGGCAGCCGACAGACCAAAACAGGATGACTACTTCAGGTGGCATATACTGGAGGATAAAACAGGGCATAAATTCAGGGGTGGGATTCTACTGATTCTGTCCACCTCTGTGGAACCGGTAGTTCTGAAGAGCAGCAGACAGAGAGCATACATAGAACCGATTCTATGTCTGCTGCTGTTTTGGCCCACCTGCCCGCCCGGGCTCTTACCTGACCTTTATTTTCTGCTTTGTCAAACACAGCTGCTTTGTGCGACACAGCTGCAGTTGAAAAAGCAGGAAAAAAGGGCTTTTTCAACCGCTGTGCACTTGCACACAGCGCTGCTGAGCTGCCTGGGCAGCCTATGACTGGGCAGGTCATAAATTGCACTCGCGCGACTCATGCAACTCGCACGCATGTAGCATGCGTGTGCAACACAGAGCAACGGAACCGATAGTTGTACCGATCGGTTCTCATCCTTGCATAAACTCAGCTTTTTCCATTACTCCCAATCAATGCTAAAGAATGTAAAATAGGATGGGGTATTTTTTTCAGGGAGTGTTACCACAGAGACCCAAAATCTTAGGATACAAATCTTAGAGATATACATGTATTAAAATCATCCATTCAAATACATTTATTCCTCTGTTTTCCAAGACTTCTACACCTTCCAGACTGAAACTGGCACTTCATAACTCAGATGAGAAGAATTCAGTTGACTTAATATAAACAATCAAAGTTGACAAAAAAATTATCTCGGCTATGCTTTTCCTTCTCCTGCTGAGATCATCTTGGCTGAAATAGCCTGAGCCCTGAAAGTTGGTTTCTCTGCTGTGAGTACTTCTGGTAGTAAATGGCCATTTTAAATTTTAAATCCCAGCTGCTTTGAATGGGATCTGAGGGTTTTTTTTATTGTGGTTTTAGTATACATCCTGATTTTATATATCATTGGCCACTGCCATTTTATTTTTTCTGCCCATTTTATTATGTAACTTGACTGATTATTTGGCTTCTAATATATTTGTAATGGCCAACATAGTTATTATTTTAAAGTAGAAAAAGCAGGGTATGTTTTAAAAATAAATATAATCGCATGCAAACAGACCAATATGTCCCAAAAGTGCTTTTTCAAGAGGCAACTGCACTTTCTTGTTTTTCTTTGAAGATGTTTCACTTCTCATTCAAGAAGCTTCTTCAGCTCTGACTGGATGGTGGGGAATAGAGGGATTTATACTCCCTGAAGACAGCTGGCCATTTGCATTCTTTTAGAGAGTGGCTGAGGTCACTTCAGGGGTGGGATTCAAAGATTTTAACAACTGGTTCTGTGGGCGTGGCTTAGGTGATGGGCATGGCTTCGTGGTCATGTTATTGGCTGGGCATGGCCAACTCAATATCACTCACATCGAGGCACGCATCTCCTCTCCTGGCCTCTCGTGACTGTGGGGATGCTGCAACAGTCGTAAGTGTGAAAAATGGTCATAAGTCACTTTTTTCAGTGCCATTGTAACTTTGAATGGTCACTCCACACAAGCAAAGTACCAGCAAAAGAGGGAAAAAAACTCCAGAGATGTTCCTGAGACAGGAAGTCCAGTCCTGCCAAGAATGTAATAAGGGTTAACGGAGAGGCAGTTTCTGTAAGCAACACCAGAATGTTTCCTTCCTGCCTTCCTGACAGGATTAGGCCAGTAATTTCTTCTAACAAACGGTTCTCCAAACTGCTTGGAATGATAACAACCGGTTCTAGCGAATAGATACAAACTGGTAGAATCCCACCCCTGGATCACTTGGAGGTTTATCTGTGTGTTCAGGGTCACCTGAGTAGCGCAAATGGGTGTGGAGCCTTCTTGAGATAACCATGACTGGATGACTGAGAATCTCCATAGATATAGAGAGGAGACCAATATTTAGAGGTTGGGGAATATTGGTCTCCAACTTCTAAATATTGGAGAATGCAGCTAAGGATTGAATTTTGATGTTTTCTGATTTTGGGTGTTTTCTTCCAAATGTTTTGTTTCCAGATTAGGGAACTTCCTCAATTTAGAGGAGAATGGGATATGCTGATTGTTTATATTATTTATTTATATCTTGCTTTATTATTTTTACAAATAACTGAAGATGGTGAACATACCCAACACATCTTCCTCCTCTTATTTTGCCCGCAAGATCCACACTAGGAGGTAGGTTGGAGTTAGAGAGAGGAACTGGCCCAAGGTCACTGGCTTTCATGGCTAAGGTGGGATTTGAATTCAGTCTCCTGCTTTCTAGCCTAGTGTCTTAACTACTAGGTCAAACTGTCTGTTCTTGTCAGGAAATATGAATTATATGTGATAACCTCCCTTTATATTTGGTTGTCTTGGTTGGGGTGGAGTTTCTTACTTGATTGCTGTTCATCTAGCTAGTGCTGGTTCCTGTTCATCTGGGTCTTGGGTGATGAGAAAGGGTGAGTTTCCATCAGTTGGCCTCTTTCCTTGATCTCTGGTTGCCGTTTTACTTCAGTGCACTGATGATGTTACCTAGGTTGGTAATATAATGTCTGCAGGAAGAGAAGGAAGCTCAGAGAACTCAATAGATAACTTTTTGTTTTAAAGGTTTTTAGAGTGATATATGAGAGGCACTTTAAGGGGCATTTGTTGTATGTGGGGAGATCAAACATTGGTGATATACAAAAACAGATTGCCCTTGTCTTCATGCCTTGGTTATTTCTTCTAACATGCATTGTGTGGGAACCCCGATGACTAGGCCAGATGGCCTGATCCTGCAGGATGACTTTTATCTTTTATTTTCCATAGTTTAGGATATACACCTACTAATTTGTATAGCGTACATCCCATCATCAATGCTTCCAATCCCAGTTCTTCCATGCTCGAGTTTATAGAGCCCAAATTATGTTTCCATCTTTCCTGAGATACTCTTAAGTATAAGTAACGTTTTGAATGTAAAGCTTTCAGAGCATGATTAGTTGCCTGGAATATTAGCTAGCTGTTAGGAGAAAAAAAACATTTATTTATTTATGTACCCTGTTTCTCCAACAATACGGCCTCCCCCAATAGGAAGCCCCAGCATATTTTATAGGCATGAAATGAAATTAAGCCCCTCCTCCCAAATTAAGGCCTATATTAAAACATGCAAAATGGGGGGTAATGGTGGTGGTGGGGCTTGCCATCAGGAAGCACTCTTGTTGCACACCCAGATATGGTGCTGCCTGCGTTGACCCCAATACGAAGTGCCCCACCAACGCCGAGGTCAACATCCAAGCCGTCGCCGCCCGCCCGCCCGAAGATGCAAGGGGTATTTGAAACACAGGTATTTGCTTGCTTACCTACAATGGCATGATGTCTGTTTCCAAGTAGCTCTGAGAGCTTACATAAAGCAACTTATAAATTACATCATATTCAGCTTCCCAGTGGCAATAGGTTAATGGCAATATCTGCCAGAGTAGATTGACACTGTTGTGTCCATATATTTTCCTGAAGATCTATATCTTCAAGGACAGAGGTGGGCTTCTGGGAGTTCACAGGAGCTCGGGAGATCCCCTAGCTAAGACTCTGCGGGGCTCAGAGAGCCCCCAATAACCTCAGAAAAACAAGCAGCAAGGGAAAGCTCTTAATAGGCTTAACAGAATTTCTGGGCATTCAGCCAAGAGCATTTCACACCAACTGTTTCAAGCTAGATAAACAATCCACTCAATGATTGTGAGGGAGAGCCATTGAGAAAATCAGATAACGTAGCCACTAGCCTCCGAGGGGATTAATTCCCAAATAATAAGAATCACGTAGCTCACCAGAAATGCAAAAATAGTCAGCAAAAATAGCCTGCAGTATTGCATTCTAACTACTGCACCACCATGGCTCATAACCTAGACTGGTAAAGTGTAGAGTTATTGATTATGTCCCACCTTTATTATTTTAACAAATAATTCAAGATAGTGAACGTACCTATTATTCGTTCCTCCTTCTATTTTCCCAACAACAACCTTGTGAGATGGTTTGGGCTGAGAGACAGGGGCTGGCCCGAGGTCACCCAGCCAGCTGTCATGCTTAATGTGGAACTAGAACTCACAATCTTCTGGGTTCTAGCCTGGTGCCTTAACCATTAGACCAAATTGACCATGTCTTTCTTGCTGTTATTTTGGCACAATTGTGGTGGGAGGACTCCAGAAAATACTCAAAGTCATTAAGGGGGAAAACAGCCTGTGAAAGATAGATAATTGTTCTCATTGGATGATTTTTCTGGCTGATCCTTCACATCTCGAATTTTAGAACATCTTGTAATGAAAAGCCTTGAGGAATTCAAAAGTTTGCACCTTCATTTTTATGGCAGTATGTCTGGTCCAGTAAATAAAATAAAGATTTATTGTTTGAGAGTTTTTGTGAAATGTCACAAAGTAGTATATAGTGTTTCCCTCAGGCAATATGTATATCATGGTAAAACAAAATGAAATATCTATCTCTATCTCTGTCTCTGTCTCTGTCTCTGTCTCTGTCTCTGTCTCTGTCTCTATCTCTATCTCTATCTCTATCTATCTATCTATCATCTATCTAACTATAAATAAATTAATATAAATATATATTAAATATTATTTAATAGAGACAAATTTGGTGCGTTCAGTTTTAGGACACCAAGAAATAATCTGAAGCTGTGCTAGTCTTTCTTTAAATAAAACTGAAAATATAATTTGAATCAATGGGATTCCTTTAATTTATAAAATAAAAAGATGAAATCTCAGAAAATAAAAACCCAGTTAAGGTAGCATAAATTTATCTAATATAAATTTTAAACATGCAATGTACGTAGTTCAGAATTTAGTTGCTCTATGAAAGGATCCTAAATTAGAGGGTTTTTCTCTCATCTAGCTTTACACTCTATCGTATCTCCTCTGATTATTTAGTCAAACAACATTAGTCAGATTTATGTTCAGATGATCTGGAGAGGGACAATTAATTGCAAATATTTACAGATTCTCAGCTGTGCTTGATGTTTCTTCTATTTCTCAGCCACCTCAAGAGGACTGCATGGGAATCAAATTCAAATTAAATTAATGTATTTAAAAACAGAATTCAGAGAGTGGTTGGGAAATTGAATTGCTTTTACACAATCCAAGTGGCCTTTTGAGACCCAGCATTGTAAGTATAACTAAGGCCAAGTAGTTTCTTCTTTTTTCCTTGCTGCAAAGCTTTGGAAAACTGAATTGCAAAAAGAATGGAAATACTTAAAAGACATCTTCTCGCAGGCTCTTTCCTAAGCACCCACAGACCTGTGGCATTTCTCTTCTCTGATCATCTGATGACATCATTGGCTGTTATTCCCCTCAACCTCTCCCCCTCCCCTCCATCTTCTATGCCCTATTTTCCCTTGTCTGTCTTAGATGCAATATCTTCCTGTTGGCTTTGGATCTGATTTGTATTTTTATTGGCTAGAACCCGCAACCTTGAAAATCAGAGGCTATTTCAGGCAAGAGTGCTCCATTTTTTTCCCAATGTTTTTTTCAGAGCCTCCAGCCACACCCCTGACCTTTTCTTCCAGCCATAATAAACCAGCAAAAAGAATGTTTTATTTCTGCTTCTGGTCACAAAGTGCCAGTGCTCTGGAAAGGTTGTTCAGGATCCTAATAAAATCAAGGGGAGATCAAGTTGGGATGGCTCCAAGAAAGTCACAAGGAGTCACAAAGCAAAGCCAACCTCATCCACTTAATCACATTCTTCATGGCCTCGAAGAGTAGGGTTCCATTAGAAATTAGTTTTGCACAAATGAGTTGCAATGACAGCGAGGTACTTGTTAAACACCCACATCTGGCCATCATGTGTGTGACACAGTCACTGCCCACCATTAACAATGATTATGTCTTGCTGTTGTATCTTCCTCCCTCTGGCACAAAATATTGCTCCCCTCAACCCAACTGAACATCAAGATATTGGAAAATGCTTCCTTCTTTCTGGAGTTTACAGTGGATTGAAGAAGGAACAGATCAGACATCCAGCCCTTGCTTATCAATGGAGACCGAGTGGAGCAAGTGGCCAGTTTTAAGTTTCTGGATGTTACCCTAAAAGAGGACCTGATCTGCAGCCCTGGTCAAAAGGGCCCAGCAGAGATTATACTACCTGAGACTTCTCAGAAAACAACAACTGAATGAGAAACTGCTGGTGATCTTCTACCGCTGCACCAGAGAGAGCATTTTAACATACTGCATCTCTGTATGGTTTGCCAATTGCACAGTGGCAGATAGGAAAGCACTCCAGAGGGTTAATGTCATTGCCCAGATCATTGGTTACCCTCTCCCCTCTTTGGAAGAGCTTTATAGCTTCTGCTGCCTTAAGAAAGTTCAAAACATTTTTATTAAAGATCCATCTCATCCTGGGAACCCTTTTTTTTTTTTTGAACTATTACCATCTGGCAGACGGTACAGGATAATAAAAACAAGGACAAATAGGTTGAAAAACAGCTTCTATCCCAGGACAGTAGCTCTTTTGAATTCTGCTGTACCGTGCAGTGTTGGTGTGGTGTTGGGGGTTTCCAGTTCAATGAGTGAAGGGTGAAGGATGTGTGTTTGTGTTTATTTTCATGGTCATGATGTGCACTGAAGATGGTGTTTAATTTCATTGTATGAGGTGCAATGACAATAAAAAGTAAACTAAATTAGAAGACTCTCCTAGTAACTTCAGTATCAATTCTTCTTTTCCCTATTTTTCCAAAAGTCTCTTCTTCCCAAGCAGGTCTGAGGAGAGTGGGGTTCAGCCGGTACATTATTCCAGGGCCCATGGAGCTCAAAGGGAGCCTACAAAGGAGGAAACTTTAAATTATTTTAGAAAACCAAGCCTGGTGAGGGAAGTGTCACTTTTCTTTCATTCGTATAGACAAGAGCCATGATGGCGAACTTATGGCATGTGTGCCACAAGTGGTACGCAGAGCCATTTATGCCTGCACGCGAGCTGCAGGCAAACTTACCTCATTGCACATGCGTACACCTCACAGCTGATTTTCAGCCAGTTTGTGGCCTTTTTTGGACTCCCAGAGGTTTGAGGAAGGCTTCTGCAGGCTTTTCAAGCCAAAAGCTAAAAAAGTGATGAAAAGCTGTTTCATCACGTCCTGATTTTCTGGAAATACCAGAAATGACAAAACGGGCCTAGTTTTCAACCTGAAAAGCCTGCAGAAGTCTTCCTCAAGCCTCTGGGAGGCCAAAAAAGGCCTCAAACCGGCCAAAAATCAGCTGTGAGGCACAGTGCAGGTTTCCCCCCAACCCCCTACCCCCGTGATTGTGTGCACATGCATAGGGGGTACGCATTGCCTTCTGGGTGCTGGCACGCGAGCGTGAGCATGCAAGCGCGCGCACAATTTTTAGTACAGGAGCCCCAAAAGGTTAGCTACAACTGCTATATAGTGATAATAATACCCCCATTAACACTTCAATTATTACATACCAATGCATATTTAGCAGCTTTCCGAAATCAGGCCTGATTATAAGCTCTGAATAAGAACAAGATTGCACCAACATGAAGGCTAGAAAAAAGCCTGACACATGGAAAAATATTTTACTTTTTCAGCTGCTCTACAATCTTTATATGGAAATGTTGAGGATCCATTTGTTAGGATAGGGAGTCCCTGGTCTATAGTCCATTCTTAGAAATTGATTCAAAGTCCAGTGTGGTCTTCCATGGACATCTTCCATGTAATCTTCAAAGTTCTTACTATCATATGCTGTCCAGCTTCTTTAAAACAAATGGAGTGATGCACAGCACAGCTATGTAAATGTGGAAGTTGTGAATCAAAGAGGGAATGCCCTTGAGTATTTTGTGCTTCAGGTTCTCCAGGTCCAGCTTGGGCCCCAGACCTTCAAAGTAGAACATGATCTCAGCTGCTGTCGGTGCTCAACGCTCACCCACACTCCTCTCCTGGGCCAAAGAAGCTTCCAAAAAACCAAGGTTGACTCAGCCTTCCATCCTTCCAACATTGATAAAATGAGGACCCAGATTGTTGGGGGCAATATGCTGACTCTGTAAACTGCTTTGAGAGGGCTGTAAACTATATATAAATCGGTATATAAATCTAAGTGCTATTGTTATTGCTATCTTGAAAACACAGCCACAGCAAAACAAGTTGGGAACAATTGACATCTGTGTCTTCAGAACATTTTCTTTTTAATTACTATAGGGAATATTGTATGGAAAGCTGGACTATAATGCTACTTGCAATTTTTTTAAAATTACAGCTAATTTGGGATTGCAATTCGCACAGTCTACTTTGGAATCTCTAAATATTGACACCAGTAAATGAATTGGAGGGTTTCTGTTATTGTTTACCAATATTATTAAAATAGTAATATTTTATTATTTCCAGATCTTAGGGAACTAATATATTCTGAGTTCTTCTCTTGTTTTAAAGTGAAAATTTTAAGGACTGTGGTACTCATTGTCAGAAGTTGACTTTACAGGATTGAAAGGAATAGTTGAAAAGGTAACCAAGTTATTTGCACAGCTTTTAAATGCATCATGATGTGATTACAAATTTGCCAAGAACCCAGCCTTCAGTCAGACATATTTATGGCCATCAAACATTTGAGTTGGACTTTTGAATTGTGGAGAAGTCAGCCAGAGTGTCTAAAAACCTGGAACCTTTGAGCAGCAGCCAAACCTTGGTTTGAAAAATTACACATGATATATACAAAAATCAGATCCTCGGTACAAAAAAAAATAGCAAAAACAACAAAAAAATAGAATGCTTTCCATTTTACTTTGAAAAGTATAAAAAATATCAACTTTTATGAACATGGCATTCAAATTTAATTCAAATGTCAGGATGGATAGAAATTTTTCAGCTGTTGCATTCAGTACATGAATTCAGACTGTCTATACAAGCATTTTTCGACCTTGGCAGTTTTAAGATGGAGTTGGACTTCAACTCCCAGAATTCCCTAGCCAGGCATGACTAAGAATTCTAAGAATTGAAGTCCATCATCTTAAAGCTGCCAAGGTTGAGAAATGCTGGATATAAGAAGATATATCCAAATGTGGCAATGTATTAGAACTTTCATATTTGTAGACCATTTAAAAAGAGGGCACACACAATTGTTTCAGCTGAGCTCATGCTGTTCATATGTTGCAAATACATCTGAAACCACTTCAGAGGATGTGTGTAGAGAAGGTTGATAACAGGAAGAACATACCCCAAGCATATGAGGGGTTTATCACTAACCTGAAGTGAGCTCGTGGAAACTTATAGATCTCTTGAGGCATCCAAAAGCAAACACCTCCTTTGGAAGGCTTGCTAGCATATAACTCAACCTATGGGAATTCTTGAACTTGGAAATGGCTGCTTGGGTCTTTCAAAAGAGGCAGTTGCTTTAATGGATCAAGGATGGGTCTCTCACCCTTCTTTCCAATGTTTTGCTCAACCATAATGTCTAGGACAGCATTCTATTCTGGATTGCTTTTGAAAAAGCTAAGTAGGGTAGGACCAGTGGTGGGATTCAAATTTTTTTACTACCAGTTCTGTGGGCATGGCTTAGTGGACAAGCCTTGGTGGACGTGGCAGGGGAAGGATACTGCAAAATCTCCATTCCCTCCCTACTCCTTGGGGAAGATTATTGCAAAATCCCCATTTCCTCCTCACCCCACTAACCTGCTTTCCAGCTCCGTTTTCCTGTGCAAGGCAACAAAAGGAGACCCAGCCCATCAGCTGGGACTCAATGGGAGGCAGAGAATAGATGGGGGCGGGGCCAGTCAGAGGTGGTATTGTCCGGATCTCCGAACTATTCAAAATTTCCTCTACCGGTTCTCCAGAACTGGTCAGAACCTGCTGAATATCACCTCTGGGTAGGACAAGTTAGTTTATGTGGGAATCCCTGGGCTTCAGGAAACTGATCTTTTCATTCCATTCTCACAATACTTTAGCCAAGCGCCAATGGGAAACCCATCAATAATGCCAATTTAATCCTCAAGGTTTAGGGCAATTCTTTTGGTAATGGAGAAAGTCTTCGTTTCTGTTCATCAACACGGAGAATTATCTCTAGTCTGACTATCTCCTAGCTCAATTACATGATTTTAAAAGCAGTGGTTTTACCCTGCTGTATGCGGTTCTCTAGTCTCTTTCTCTTGCAAGTCCTTTCCCTTTATTCCTCCTCTTGATTTCCCCCCACCTCTTTTAACCAGTTCCCGGCCTGTAAGAGGACTTTTCTTCTTATCTGTGGCTGCTACGTTTATTCAGGGGTCTTTGGTGAAGGCCTTTGTTGAAAGCCTTTGAAAGTCCAAGTACACAATATCTTCCGGATCACTTCCATCCCACATGCTTGTTGACACTTTCAAAGGACTCAAAAACACTAATGAGCCATAAAAGGACCAAGTTGTGAAACCTGAAGGAGCAACCTGCGATTGAGACAAATTGGGTGTGCAATCAGCCGGAGGTTTCTCTAGCCTCTCCAAAGTGGTCAAGTGAGTTTGGATAGGTCTTTATTTATTCTACTTTATTTATTTAATAATGTATTTTTGAATTGCCCTGCCACTCGAGGAGTGCTTGAGACATTCTGGCCTCAAATGTGCACACATCCTCAGAGGTCTGTGTTTGTAGACACCTATTAAGAAGAAGATTACTAAGCAATGGCTGGAATTACTGAAAGGAACATTAACTGATTTAATGAGCTTTTAGCAGTTTCACTGTCTGCAACCAGGTACTAAAGAAAAGTAGCAGCCACAACAAAGGTCAGAGGGCCATCTGTCTTTAGATGGATCCCAAAATATTTATTATTAAGTTAATGGAACTTCTGTCAGAAAGGTACATCCATGTCCAACAGCTTGTATAAGAAGACCCTGTATTTCAGACAAATGGCTGTCTGGCCTTTTCTTAAAAACTTCCAGTGATGGAGCACCCAAAAAAACTGTTCTACTGATTAATTGTTCAATTCATGCTGATTATCCTTTATCTATTCACAGCTATAACTTCCTTACCCTTAATACCCTCAAAGTTCCAGGAATTGTACTTAAATCCTTTTCCACCTTAGAATTCTAATGCTGGATTGAATTTTTTATCCCTTCCAGATATTTGGCTACAAGTTAATTATTGTACAATTTGAGAAATCAGAGTGCAAATTTGCTAGGAGTTGATTTGGTATGATTTCTGCTTGCCTAGATATTCTAAAAAGTCATAATTTACTATAGCTGCAAAAATAGTGGGCCCAATGTCCAGTTAGGAATAACAACCAAATTCTACCTAACACCAGCAGAAATTCATTGGTGTACAAGAGAAATTGAGCACCTACATGCTGGAACAGGTTTCTGTCTGTGGCCACTTCAATAGAGACCACAAACATCTTTTAATATACCGATGACATATTCTGTTCATACCTGAAAAACTGTTGAACACAGCACTAAGAGCATCCATTACAAAAAAAAACATCCAGTAGTTATAATTCTAGGAAATGGACAGAGAATCTGTTGAGTTTCTGATCAATCATGATATTTGCTGGAATTCCAATGCCGCTAGGGGAAGAGAAAGATGCAGCCCTAAACAGGGATGGCACCAGCATTAATCACTGTCTCATGAATTAATCTTGTTTGACGGACTATTATATTTGGCAGATTATTGTATTCATCGCCTTGAGTTGTTTGTCAAAAATAATAATGGAAGGATATGAGTGAACCATTCATTCATTCATTCATTCATTCATTCATTCATTCATTCATTCATTCATTCATTCATTCATTCCAAGAAAGTTACTATTCTATGCAACTCCATCCCAGTTATTTTTATTTTACCTTTGAGGTCAGTTAAAATGCTGAGTTATTATTTATTAGATTTATATGCCACCCAACCAGTGGTGGATTTCAAAACAATTTTTACCATCGGTTTTGTGGATGTGGCTTGGCATGCGCACGTGCGCAGAGGATTTGATACTGACTTTCTTCTGCAATCCTGCATGCTCCCTTTGAAGCAGCTGAGCTTCAAAACCAGGAAATAAAGATAGTATAGAGCTGAAACGGGCGGGTGGGCCCAGCAGCTGATCCACGGAGCTACCGGTTCAGGTGAACAGGCTGAACCAGTAGAATACCACCACTGCATCCAACTCATTGTCAAGCAGCTCCGGTATTGTAACTGGTAGTGTGCAGAGTTTGGCCATTTCTTTAAAATGGGGCTCTCCAAACTTGGCAAGTTTAAGACTTGAGGACTTCAACTCCCAGAAGGCACCTGGGAGTTGAAGTCCATAAATCTTAAACTTGCCAAGTTTGGAGAGCCCTCTGTAAAAATCTGTGGATTTTAATTAGTTAAGCAAAGAATGTGATTCATCTCTGTCTTGCCTGCAGTGGGGAGTTCTATATGTTCCCTCAGAGTGGGGGCATTTCTGGGGAGGGTTTGTCAAAAAAGCCAAGATGTGGGCCACAAACAAGTGACTAAGGCCCCATCCTTCTTACATATGCCACATCCTCAGTCACGCCGAAGCAAAACATTTATATGGCACAGATGACTTGCATTCCAGCTTTGAGCCCTTTCATAGCCCAAAAGAAATGGCCTTATAATGCCATCTCTAAATCACAGGGTTGTATTTATTATTACTGTTATTAATGATTTTTTTTTTTATTCAACTTTGGAATTCCCCTACTCCTTTTGGCTGATGCCAATGTTGCACTTAGATCAGGAGTGTCAAATTCAGTTTCACTGAGGGGCACATCAGGATTGTGTTTGACCTCGGGGGAGGGGCATGGGCATGGCCAGCTTGATGTCACTCATGTCCGGAGCAGGGGTGTGACTCAAAAATCCCAGTAAAAGGTTCGCTGCCTGGTTGCTGGGTGAAGGTGACCATGAAGGGTGTAGCCTACAGGAACTTCCTGTTTCCGGCTTCCCGTGGACCTCCAGAGCCCAGGGGAGGCCGTTTTCATCCTCCCAAGGGTCCAGAGGCCTCTCCTGGGCCTCTGGGAGGGCGAAAACAGCCTCCCCTGGCTCTGGAGGCCCCCAGAAACCCTAAAACAGGCCTGTTTCTGGACTTCCCGAAGGCCCATTTTTCCCCTTCCCAGAGCCTCCGCGTGGATCCTGCACTCACCTCCATCAAAAATGGGTGTGTGGAAACTCCTGGGAGGGGCAGAGTGGGGTGGGCAGCTGGTCAGTTGAAATACCAGTTTGGCTAACCAGATGTAACTTTAACATCCGTTTCACCTGAACTGGTCCGAACCAGTAGAATCCCATCCCTGGTCTGGGACACCTGTGGTGGCCCAGGCAGTCCCCCTGGCTCCATTTTCATCTGGGATGCCTCCTGCAGTGCTCTACCAGCAAAAATGGGTACAACCTCCCCTGCAGCCCTGAGGTCCATTTTCTCTGGCAGAGGCGCTGGAGGCCAGGGCGGCCCCGCAGGCCAGATCTAAGCACCCCGTGGCCTGGATCCAGGCCTTGAGTTTGACACCCCTGACTTAGATTAACACAGGTGCAGCCTTTACTTCTAGTGCCTTACAACGTCAGATCTGTATTGTGTTAATTTAAAACTGTAATGGACATGTATCGGCACATGTATCCACATACTGCATTTCTCAGTTTGATTTCTGCTATGGCTAATTGAATTATAGGGGTGATTCCACCTCTACCCCCAGCCCCAAACCATTGTCTAACCACTTTACTCCGGTTTTCATTTTGAGATAACCAAAATCATAAGCAATGAAGGAAGAGTCGTTACCTACCTCTGCAAAAATGCAGAAACTTACAAAGAATTGTTTCACCAAGAGTCTCAGGACTTTTATTTGAAAGGAACCATACATTTTCAACACCACTGAAAGGACAGCAATTGAAGATAGCTTGGTAATGTCACAATATAGTGTTTTGAGAACTTGAAGGACAAAGAAAGGCAGTTTTTTCTTTCTTTCTCTGTGTTTGATTGCTTTGCTTTATTCAAAAACAGAATGAAATGGAGTTGTAGCATTTGGTGACAACCAGCAACATTTGCCTAACTTCAACTAAACCACGCCATCCAAGACCAAAGGTGGGAATTCTCCCTGAGCCAACAAACCCCAAACCCAGAGCCACTTGGTCTTGCAGGGGTTTAGTTTCAAGCCGTTGCTCCCCATCCAGCCTCTAACAGCCTCCAGGCACTGCGAGAGGGAGGACACAGCAACACTTAACTCACCATAGGCCGAGACATACATGCCGAGTATCGTCAGCATATTGGTGATACCTCAGTCCATGATGATGGATGATCTCACCCAGCGGCTTCATATAAATGTTGAACAGGAGTGGAGAGAGTACTGAGCCCTGTGGAACCCCGTAAAGCAGTGGGTGAGGCCTGGATTTCTCCCCTCCTATCAACACTAACGGAGAGCGGCCGCAGAGGAAGGAAGTGAACCAGGACAGCACAAGGCCTCCCACTCCCATCCCCAAAAGCCACCCCAGCCCATGGTCAATGGTATCAAAAGCCACCAAGAGGTCAAGTAGAGCAAGGATGGATGCACTATCCCCATCCTGCTCCCGCCAGAGATAATCCAAAAGTGTGACCAATGCTGTTTCTGTCCCAAATCCAGACCTGAATTCTGACTGGTAGGGGTTGAGATAATCCGTTTTATCCAGAAACCTCTGGAGCTGCTGTGCGACCACCTTCTTAACAACCTTCCCCAAAGAAGGGAAGATTGGAAACAGGTTGGAAATTATCCAACTGGGTGGAGTCCAGCAATGGCTTCTTAAGAAGAGGTCGGGCCTCAGCCTCCCTAAAGTGCTGAGGCACCGTCCCCTCCTGTAGGGAAACATTAATAACTGCCAGAGTCCACCCGCTTGTCACCTCCTGAGAAGCTTCCACAAGCCAGGAGAGACATGGGTCTAAAACACAGGTGCTTGCACGCATACTCCTAGGATCCTGTTCACTTCCTTAGTTCCAAAGGGTCCCAAAGGCGTTTTTTCAGGAGGCAACTGGACTTTCTTGTTTTTTTTCTTTGAAGGCATTTTGCTTCTCATCCAAGAAGCTTCTTCAGCTCTGACTGGATGATGGGAGATGGAAGGATTAATGTTCCTTGCAGACAGCTGGTCATTTGCATTCATTGAGGCCACCTGGAGGTTTATCTGTGTCCTCAGGGTCATCTGAGTGGCCCAAATGGTTCCTGTAGTCTGTAATTATTGGAAATCCCTGACCCTGAGGACACAGATAAACCTCCAAGTGGCCTCAAGGACCCTCTAAATGGATGCAAATGACCAGCTGTCCTTACATTCCCCACCATCCAGTCAGATAAATCCTTACATTCCCCACCATCCAGTCAGAGTTGAAGAAGCTTCTTGGATAAGAAGCAAAACATCTTCAAAGAAAAAACAAGAACATCCAGTTGCCTTCTGAAAAAAGCACCTTTGGGACAACCCTGACTTGGATGACTGAGAATCTCCACAGACTTCTAGTCTCAAAGTGGTTTCAGCCTCTATCTTCACTTGTCTTGACTATCATTTTACCTTCTCTGTTTTGGAGTACAGGTAGTCCTTGGGTTGCGAACCCAATTGGGGCCGGAATTTCTGTGGCTGAGCAAGGCCATTGGTAAGTGGTAAATTTTATGGCCATTTTTTTTGGCGATAGCTCTTACATTATTAAGTGAATCATGATGTTGTTAAGCAAATCTTGGCTTGTCAGAAGCTATTTGGGAAGGTCACAAACAGAAGCCACATGATCCCTGTAATTTGTCATAAATACATGCTGATTACCAAGCATCTGAAGTTTGATGATGTGACTGTGAGTATGCTGGAATAGTCATAAGTATGAGGACTGATCATAAGTGACTTTTTTTCCCAGTGCCTTTGTAACAGTCACTAAATGAATGATTGTAACTTGAGGGTTATCTGTATAGTCATTCTCTACGAAAGGCATAAAAAAGTCAAAAGGTTTTTGTGTAACTGAAGCCTTACTCCTTTTTTACGTGTTGGTGGTACCCATAAAAAAAAAGAACTGCAGTTTCAGTTGCATAATTAGAGCTGATTTCTTGACCTCTTGACTTTTTTGACCTCGCTGGACTCCCCTTTTTTTTCTCTGGAAAACCTTCATGCTTTACTTTCCCCAAAGTACAGGGTCCTCCTTCCTGTTACCTTCCCTCCAGAGTTTGTCCGATTAAGGAGCGAGGGTCTTGGATTACGGCTCTTTTCAAAGAACGAGCTCTTGCTTAATCAAATCCAATTACAAAACTGTGTTTCTCCAGCCAGCTTGTGCCTTCTGCCTAATTTCCTCGTTCTTAACTACTTAACCTGTCAGGTCAAAAACCATGGTTTAATAACAGTTTGTTCCTACAGGACTATCGACCCTTAGAAAGAAGGAATTAGAGTGCCAGGAAAATGCTTAGGCCTCGTACGCTGAACATTCAATTAGGCAGTAAAACATGATAAAGTGGCAGCCACTAAAATTTCCAGCAGCGGGAAAATGTTCGTTATGTTATGTTTTCCTAGCCACAAAGTTTGGTGGGAAGGGTTGACAGTCTGGCTGGATGCCAAGAGCAACTATTTGCCAAATGGAAAGCATCCAGGTTTTCGCCCCTCTGCCTTGAGAAAAAGGAGCAGCCGCAGCTAAAATTATTGATTGATTCCAAACAAGTCAAAGTTGGCCTGGTACCCAGCTCTTGTGTTTCCTTATAACAGTTGTGCAATTCCAAGGATTACGCCAGGATTAACAAATATTGTCAACACACAAAGGTGGTTTTTACCATGGGTATCCATCTAGATGCTACAATAATACTTGATCCAGTAGATCTGAGTTTAATCCACTGCTCTATGCAACAATCTGAACAAAATCGTCCCAGCCAGGTGGCTGCATAGAGTGAACACCATGAAGGAAAAATTCCCTTCTCTCGGAAAGGCCTCCATTGTCTGAGTTTTACTGAGCCTTTTCACAATAATAATAATAACTTAATACAAACCAAAAAGAAGAGAAAGGGAGAAAAGAAAGCTAGAAGTGCAAAAAAAAGAAGAGAAGGAAAATAGAAGGATATAAAGAAAAATGGGAAGAAGTTGTTTACAATCGCCTTTGCAGCAGTTATAAGTACAATTATATTTTAACCTCTCCTTCTATAATCTATCTTATCATCAAATATGTGTTTTAATGCCACTCAGAGTCACTTCTTGTGTGGCCCTGTACATTTGATGCAGAAGTGGTATTCAGCAGGTTCTGACCAGTTCTGGAGAATCAGTAGTGGAAATTTTGAGTAGTTTGGAGGACCAGCAAATGCCACCTCTGACAGGAGGTTTTACAGTATCCTTCCCCTGCCATGCCCATCAAGCCATGTCCACAGAATTGGTAGTAAAAAAATTTAAATCCCATCACTGATTTGATGATAGATGACAGATAGATAGATAGATAGATAGATAGATAGATAGATAGATAGATAGATAGATAGATAGATAGATAGATAGAAAGATAGATAGAAAGATAGATAGATAGATAGGTAGATAGTAGATAAATGATAGATAAATGATAAATAGATGATATAGAAGATAGATAGATGATTGATAGATAGATGATAGATAGATAGATAGATAGATAGATAGATATAGAGAGAATAAAATCACAAGAAAAATGTTGTTAATGTTTGTTCTCAAACAAGTCAGTTTAGCCATTTCAACAAGTTCTGTCATCTTCACCAACCTGTAGATAATGGGGACATGTTCATGAGATCGCCAAGAGTTGAGCTCAGTTGGAAGACTTCCCTTTCTCCCTTTCCTATAACTTACATTCATTATTCTATGACTTAGACTTTGGACAATAGTGGGAATGTGAGCTACATTTGCCTGGATGATGATTGAGGAATCCTTTGGATTTCATGCACATACTCTCAGATCCCACCTTCAACATTTCATGCAAGCCTGAGAAGAGATGCAGCTGCTTTAAAAGTCACATTGCCTTTAATGAACCAACCCTTCTAGAGCATTCAACTTACAACAATTTGTTTCGTGACAGTTCACATTTATAATTTCACTGAAAACAGTGACTTATGACTGGTTTTTTTTCACACTTACGACTGTTGAAGCATCTCCATGGTCATGTGATCAAATTTCAGACACTGGCAAAACTGGCATGTATTTATGATAGTTGCAGTGTTCCAGGGTCATGCTGTAGTTCACCAGCAGCCTGTGCAGACAGCAGTAGGAAGCAAAGTCGTTCGTTCTGTTCAGATTAATCCTTGAAGCTCTGTGTGGACTTTGTACTTTGGTTGGTTTTTTCTCGTTAATTTGGCACTTTAATTGTTGGCAGCAAAAAGGAGAGAAAGGTGGGTGCTTATTTCGAGGGACTGTTTAGAACTCATTACAGGCTGGGAGTGAACATAATTCCCAGCACTGAAATAAAACAAGAGCTGTTTTATCTAAACATGTGCTTAATTACGGTTTTGGAAGCCTTAGTCAGAACACATGTGGTCACTTTTTGCAACATTCTGACAAGCAAAGGCAATGGGGAAGTCGGAGCTGTGGTGGCGCAGTGGTTAGAATGCAGTACTGCAGGCTACTTCTGCTGAATTTGGCAGTTCGATTCTCACTGGCTCAAGGTTGACTCAACCTTCCATCTTTCCAAGGTTGGTAAAATGAGAAGCCAGATTGTTGGGGGCAGTATGTTGACTCTGTAAACCACTATAAAGGCTATAAAGGCTATAAAGCACTGTGTACTGGTATGTAAGTGCTATTGCTATTGCTATCCACTTAACAACTGTGGTACCAACTTAAGAATTGCATTGTTTCACTTAATAACTGTCACAAGAAAGGTCATAAAATGGGGCAAAACTCACTGAACAACTGTCTTTTTTTAGCAACAGAAATTTTTGGCTCAGTTGTGATCGTAAGTCGAGAACTACCTGTACATATAGTGCTCCCACCTGTGTGCTTTTTACGGAGGAAGTAAGAAACCACAGGACTTGAAATGCCTTTAGCTTCTTACCTAATTTTCTGATGGCTTTTTTTTAATGTTTATACATATTTTGCCTTTTTTTCTAACTATACTCTGTGGACTATCCTGCCTGCTTAGAAACTTTAGCTAAAGCCATAACTCTGGGGAGGCACCTGTGCACTGCAAGACATCTTGTGTGCCAAAAGCCTGGAAGCTTCTGTGCCTGTTATGGTAAAACAGCAATTAAATTGTAAATCTATAATGTCAGTGCTTCAGAGTCAAATACAGGCTACAAAAGGAGCTGTGCATTTCTTTGCAAAGATATCCATTGGGGCTCTTTCTCTGATGGACTATATCAGTGGTGGCTAACCTTTTTGGGCTCCTGTGCCAAAAAATGTGTGCACACTTGCACATGCTCACTCACATGCCAGCACCCAGAAGGCAATGAGCATCCCCCCACACCCTTTGCACATGTGCACACAAACTTCCCCACCCCCTTACCTGCACTGCACCTCACAGCTGATTTTCAGCCAGTTTGAGACCTTTTTCAGCCTCCCAGAGGCTTGAAAAAAAGCCTCTGCAGGATTTGCAGAATGAATAATAGGCCCATTTCGTCACTTACAGGAAGTGAAAAAGGCCTCAAACCAGCCGAAAAATCAGCTGTGAGGTGCACACATGCGCAGTGAGGTAAGTTTGCCTGCAGCTCGTGTGCTGACACAAATGGCTCTGCATGCCACCTATGGCAGTTGCTCAATATCTGATGCTTGGTTGACTTGAGTGTAGCAAGAATGTAAATTAAAAACGTTCAGGTTCCTTCCAGAGACAAGAACTTCTCAGCTAGGATACTTTCTGTTCCGTCCGGAAATAAATTGCACGAGACCGGGTTCCAACAACAACTCTTTTATTTAGAACAGTAAAGCAATGGTAACAGAACAACAGCCCAAGCCGCAGCAGCCCTTTTTATAGCGGCTTGCCCGCGGCTTGTGGCCAATGACACCACTTTAAGTGTTCCCGC
>BHFT01045108.1:0-26322 GCA_004320025.1 Laticauda laticaudata | reverse complement strand
TCCTGGAATACAATTACACGTCTCGGAACCAGTCAGTAATTGACAGATATGACACTTGGAATCGCACTGTGCCAATTCGGAAATATCACACTTAGGACCTAGGGATGCACTTAACAGCTCCCCTCGACGTTACCGGCGTAAGTCGCACACGAATATGCAGCGCGTCGCAAAATGCATCCTTCTTCAGGGAATCACGGTCACGGGGCTCAACCAAAATGCGTAGTCTGCTATCCCGCATTAGATGGGCACCCTCATGATAGGGAGCGAAAGGAGATAAGAAACACCAGAGGCTCGAAGGTTTCTCGGGATATGAGATCGTAGCGCGAAGCCAGGGACATTATAGGACATTTGCATGTGGCTTACATAGGTATTAATGCCGCATAAATTATCAAAAGAGGGAGGTAGGAAATTAGTTTAAAACAAGATAGTCACACTAGGTGAAGCCCAGGTCAAACCCATTTGCCTAGATGAAAATACACATAGAATTTTAATTAACTCAGGTAAGGCAAAACAATTCCAAGGTCAGACAGGATCGCAAGATTACACATTCAAATCAGAGATACTATTCGGGCTCGCTTTACCGGAGCTGGCATGTTAAACTAATTACTTTTAGATTACAATGTAGTAAGTATAATTTCTATCGGAGGATGTTAAACCACTCCTTGTCCCTGTAACGTAGTCCGCTCGGCAAAAGGTTTTCACCGAGGACGACAGAAGCTCAATGATTATACGTGAGTGATACAATGTATATAGTTGCAAACATATGAATGCCACACAGTTACTACACACTTCTCCTATTTTTTGTAGAATTGTGCTCAAATTCACACTCATACTATTCAAAAATGCATTCTTGAAATCTTTTTAACTTTTGGTTTTCATTATGTTTCAGATTGCAATTTACTTCTCAAGTCTATGTAGAAAAATTAAAACTGACAGTGGCCCTAATTTATTAAATGTGTGAGCTGTGAAGGAAAGAAAACTACTGTTATTTTAATGCCTTCTTATTTTATCTGGAAGGCAGATTTCTTCCTACTGGTGACTAGACCAAGATTTACTTCTTTTTAATGGAACAACATCATATTCCTTGAAAGAAAAGCATGAAAAATTAATGGAGCTTTTAACCTGTACTTTGCTATTGGATGGGTGGATATGTTCTGCTATGTGTTGTGTTTTAATCTAGGGATCTTTCAGCAATTCTGTTAGCAAGAATTTTAGATTGTAGGTAATATTTATTTATTGATCACATTTATTTGGCTGCCCATCTCACCTGAGGTGAATCTTCGTGATATTCAGTAAAACTAGGAATGAAAACATATAAACTCATTGAAATTACAACAATAAATAAAACATGACCACAAGAGGGATAGATATTTCATATAATACAAGCAAAGTTCCAACTTCCTGTTACCAGGGCTTTCTGGGGAAACCCATCTTTTTTGAAGTCTTTCTGGAAGGCCATAAGAGTTGGGTCTAATCTCACCTGAGAAGTAATGATCTTCCAGAGAGTAGATGGCATGGCAGAAAAATCTGGCTTTCTAGGTTGTCAGATGGGGCTTTTTTGCGGATAGGACCTACTGCATACCATTCTTGCCAGATCTCATAGGATGTGTAGATGTTGGAAAAAGGCAGTCCCTTGGATAATCTGGACCACTCCATATAGGTCCTTAAAGGTTAAAACCAGCACCTTGAATTGGATCCAAAAGCAAACTGGTGACCAACATTGCTTATGGAGCAGAGGGGTAACCTGTATTCATCTAGGAACACATATAACTGCCTGTGCCACTGCCTGTACCACTGCAACATGTACCACTCAAAGCTTCCACGTATGGCTTTTTTAAAGTTTAAGTTATATTTTAGATATATTTTATTGTTTATGGAAATATTTTATAGTAAAATTAATTTTCATTTTCTCAAAAGAACATTTAACTTCCCTTTAACTGGGAACATAAGTATTCTGCTATGCCAAGGAAGTAAGGTATCCAAAGGCAACTATTGCTGAAAAATGTTTATCTTGAATTTGGAGAAAAACTTTTGAAGAACAATTATGTTAAAAGTTTACATAAATTTATAATTAGCATTTATTTTTTTAATAAAATCTTCTTTTCAATTATATTATCACAATATTCCATCTCAATGTCTTTTAATTAGCATGTTTCTTTAATTTCTTCAAATATAGTATCATCCAGGAAGCAATGGAAGAAAAAAGAGACTCTACAATATATTAAAAAAATGGACTGCAAAGTCATTTTAACTGAATCTCCTCTAAAAACAGCTAAAATTTCAGTTTATTGACTATGAAAAACACATAAACAAACTCAACAAGTTTAATTCTGAAGTGCACTTGCTTATAAATTTGCCATTCCACAATGGCACATGTTCCTATGCAATATTAAACACCAAACTAGAAAATTCTGAAAATAAGCTTTTCAATATTACACATATTTATGTTATATTTGCATTTATATTTTATTGTACCATTTTAACTCCAAATATTCTCTGAGTTTGCCAGAATTTGCATGCTCTCAATCTCTCTCTTCCCACATCCCACTCCTCAGGTCTATCCCAGCAACAGCAAACTTGGAATTTCCATACAGCTACAGGAAAAAAGCTAGTGGTCTCTTTGACTTGCACAATGGTGAATTTTGCTCTCTTTTTATTCTTGATTGGACCATTGTAAATGCCTTAAGAAAGTTATACTTTAAAAAAAGGTATGAAATTTAGCATGTTGGAGAATATAATGTCTACTTGCAGAGCTATGATCTTTGCTTGGAATAGTTACAGATAAGTGTATGGATCATGCTGAAGATTAGTTTTATCCTTGGTGTTTGTATCAAGTACTATCCTGACCTGTCCTCTGGATTGCTTTTAAACTTTTTTTTTCTTTTTATCCTTCTGTGCTGAACTAGTTTATTAAATGAAGTTCTCATGCCAAGTCTTTGTTTTATTCCTAAATGTATTTTCCTGCCTAACAGTCCAGCAAGATCACCAAATCATAGCATATCAGGTTTGTCATATTCACAATAAAAATGTTCATGCATATGAAAAGAATGAAACAGAGGCAGAAAATTGAGCATTTGTAGGCTATTGAGATTTCTAGTACAGCTTATTAAAATGGATGGATCACACTAGTATATTTACTCTCAAATTATTGCTAGGAACCAATATGATATTATATTTAAGATAAAGGCAAAAGTAATTTATGCATTAATGTATAAAATTAATAGATCAGTTGGAAAAAAGTAAAATGTTTCTTGAGTTGAACTCAATTCTTGATGATTGCATGGACATATACACAATGTCTTGTTGGCAACATTAACGAAGTGATTTGCTCTTGCCTTTTGAAAAAACACTTAATCTAGTCTATAACTATGGGATTCAGATTCTAATCATTTTCTATTTATAATAATTGGCTTTATTGAGATACAATAAATACAAAGACCTGTATAGAACGACTGGCAAAAGAAAACAAAGGTAGTACCAATAGCTATCGATGCCTTGAGTGAAATCCCAAAATAATTGGATCACCACTCTTGACCTTGAAAAAAAAAAATCACCATCGGTCAATTGCAAAAGACAGCTTTACTCAGAGTAGCTTACATTCTGAAATGATATCTTTAACACCATCAAACATCAGCATCTGCCTATCCCAGATCCTTGAGAAGGATTGGATAGGTAGATAAAAATAACAAGCCAGTCTGAATATTTGGCTAACTATACAATGAACCATAATAACAATTTTGACCAGTGTCAACTTAAGATCATAAAGAAATTCAAACTTATCATTAAAAAGTTCCTGTGAAATGTTCTTCCTGATGCATAAGGATCATTTGCACACATATTTTTTTAATTAGAAATTAAGTATTTATAGCTGTCACATAGTCTAAACTTTTCTATTTATTATATATAACGTACATCAGGAAGAATGTTTGAAATGATGATTCTCACCATATTTGGGGATCAGATTGTTGTATAATAACTTTTATATTATTGAATTAAGCTTTCCCAAATTAGTTCCTTTCTGATATGTTGAAGTTGGAATGACCAAAATTCCTGGTCAGTTTGAGGAAAACTGCTGCTTTAGTGTTGGAAATCAGCAGTTCATCTATAACATTTCTTGTTCTTGTAAAACACAATTTCATTCCATTCCTTTCCCTTTCATGCCTGTTATATGTGTTCCTTGGGAGCATTAAGCAAATAGAACATTTTCTTTTTCTTTCAGTTGCTCTGCTGAGAAGTGAAGAATTTAGCTGAGTACAAGATAGCTGGCAACTTTCTGACTTATCTTGCACATTAACCGTCCTATTTCCTGCTTTTGCAAATGTCCCACAAATCTAGTCACTGAAGTTAGCACTGCAGACGTTAAGTCAGTCTGCTGGGACTGGCCTACAATATTTCATTAAATCATGCTCCTGAAGTTTTTCAGCTACATTCTAACCTGAAATGTGTTAAACTGTGAAATAACTGTAGCTCTTATCATGGACACTAAATCATCATTGTGCAATCAGAAATAATGTATACTCATGTTCAATCAAAATGATGAATGCTATGCTTTGTTGTGTGCCTTTTAAATGAACTTTGTGGGGGCTTCCACACAGAGAGTATTAAAACATCAAAATTGTTAAAGAACAGCATTTGGAATAGAAATATTAAGTGAATCACTTCAGTTAATAAGTTAGGAACTTGGTTGTTAAGTGAATCTGGCTTCCTCATTAAGTTTGCTAGTCAGAAGGTCACAAAAGGTAATTACATGACCTTGGGACACAGCAATGGTCATAAGTATGAACTAGTTGCCAAGTATTTGAATTTTGATCACATGTTCATGGGGAGGCTGCACAAAAAAATGATCATAAGTTATTTTTTCAGTGCTGTTGTAATTTTGAACTAAATATATGAGGTAGTTGAGGACTACCTGTGTTGGACTGTTTTCATAATTAATTATTTTATTATTTTTTATCATTGAAAACTTTAAAAACTTCAGCATATACATTGTCTTACTTGAATGAGCAAACCAGCAATACAACCATTAGATTCTATTCTATTCTGCTCTATTATTTTGTTTATTATAATCTTCCTTGTAGAGAAGATGTGCCAACTCTTGCTTATTAGCAAAAAGATCCTACATTCTTCTATCCTTTAAGTAAAATAAATTCTTCATCCACTTCTATCATTTTCAGGGCAGGGCAATGACAAACTTCTCTTATATGCCAGGGCATATTTCTAGAGGATTACTTTAAAATTTAAGTGCTCAGTTTAGGACCATGAATATTGCTATAAATTCAATCACTTTTATTTTTCATGCTGCAGGGCTAATTTCCATTCTGCTAGATTTATGCCCATTTTTTAAAAAATGAAAAAGCTATGCTAGTTGGCTGAAGCAGCTGGGACTGTGCTTAAGTAAAATATGAAAGGTTTTCCACCCCAGATCCTGAGATATTCTTCATAAATTGTGGTTCCACATGATCCCAAATTTGGGGACAATTTTGAATGTTCCTTCCCGATATCAGAATTAATGTATTTGTCATATATTTGTAAAATGAAAGTCTATCATATGGTAGTTGTAATCTGGGTTATCAGAATGCAAATGTTAGTAAAACATGACACACAAAACATCTCTTTGTCACCCTAAACTACTCTTCTTAATTTTCATTATCGTATCTATACAGATAAGAGTATCATCTTCCTAAATCAGCAGGTATTTTTCAGAGTCAAAAAATTGAATTTGTGAAGACATGCTGCTTTGAGTATTTCATTTCAAACTATGCAGTCAGGCAAAGCCTTTTCTGTCTGCAGAAAATGTATGCATGTTTTGTGCTTCATTGCTGTTTTTATAGCATATGATGCTATAAATGCATGGTCACATTTTGCATACTTATATTTCTGCCTATTAAATTGATGTATTCATGGCCCAAAAAAATTGTTTGAAATACTGGAAGTGGCAAAGATATCAGTTTATAATAAGCAAACTGCAGCAGATAATGGCACGTGGGAGTGCTTTTACTCTTATTCTTCAGTGATTCTTCTTGCCTGGAGCTTCCGATATGAAAACCTATGAAATTGCAACATCAATCTGATATGGCATTTATTTACAAACTCTAATTTACACTAATGAAGTTTTACTTATGTATTTAAAAATCAAAATTAAAAATGAAGGTTGTTCACAGTTGAAGGTATTTCTTCTTTTAGCTCTTCTTCCCTTCACAAAGGGATGCTACCACAATTTCCTTGACCAGCTGTTTTCAAGGTTTTTGGATTATAATCCCCAGACTCCCCCAAAACAGCATGTTCAAGAATGGGCAATGATGGGTTATCTAGATGCTTATGAACTCTGTATCTCAAGAGTTTTAGCCTTCCGATGTGAAGGAATGTGGAACTTACAGTGCAGCAACATGTAAAGGATTGCTGTTTGCTTTACTTTAGGGTTTGAGCTTTCTTTGACTTTTTTGCTCTATAAATATTTGCTAAGACTCAAATACTCAGTTTCAGAATTACTTTGAATTTTGTTTCCTGAAGAAGGTCAATAGCGATTATGCATCCTTCATTAACATTTATTATCTGTCTCTTTCATTCCTCGCTTTTATCTGTATCATCTCTGCAGATTTTGAAAGACAAAAATCTACTTTAAGCTTTTTTTTTTAATGTGCCATACTTTTCCTTCCACTTTTTTTTCAGTTCTAATAACTGAACTATTTTCAGTAGATAATAATGACATCTCTTTAGAAGTTTTCCTATCCTGCCCCAAAGTCTGTGGTGACTATATTGTACTTCCACAATGCAAAAAATCAGCTAGGGAAGGGTCTATTTGGCCATTGATAAATTTGCTGTGATTTCCATTTATAGGACAGTGAAGTGATAACGTATGCTGTTCCATGTCAATATAGCAGAAGCAAAAATGGATTTGAAATACTTGTTTCCATTTAAAAAAAATCAACTTGCATTGACTGGTTTATATATTCTATTCCCTTCATCATTTAACTGAACACAGAACTTTCAAAATCCTTTACATGGTGAGAACTTGTATAAAGCATCTCTTGGCAAATCATTAAATCATCTGCATCACTGTAACTCCAGGAGCTGCTCCTGACAGACTCTGCATCTAATTTGAAGGGAAATGGCTGGATATGCACATGCACTTTACATCACTAGGACCAATTCCCAATGCAACTAGAAAGGTATCGCACTTTTAATGATTGAAAGTACTGGCAAAAAATCCACATCTTTCAAATAGAAGCACGTCTTTCAGTAGACTTGTACTGTCTTTTAACATTGACGATTTTTTTTCCAGAACATCGAATACTATGTATTACTATAGAAATTTTTATAATTTCATTCTCTAGTGTACAAAGTTCAGATTTTAAAAATTCTCCAAAAGTTCCTGCTTGCTGAAGCCTTGCTAGGTAATATGTGGAATACAGTTTGCATGCTACTATTATTCCAGAGCTTAATTACAAAAAAAGAAAAGAAGGAGGAATATTAATCTACAACTTCTCTGTTCTACTCAGCAAGTGGTAGCCTATCTCTCTTATCTTATGAAGAAAGTGCAGATGGTGGTTATGCATAAACCTGAATCTCTTGTGGTTCTCTTTCTGAAAATTAAACATTGCTAGCATTACTCTGTTGAAGGCACAGCACAGTAAACATCTGTTTGCAAAACAGGATTTAAAAGGCTGAAGGAAAAAAAGTCTTTTCCTCTAGCCCAATCCTCACCAGAGAAGCTATCGAGCATGAATGAAAGCATCCTAATGCCATCTTATTTGGTCTAGAGGACATCAACAACAATGATGATATCACAATTGTCCACACCATCATCAGTGACTATCAAGCATCAACCATCTCCCCTGATGAAATACTTGACATTTCTCGCATTGGCTGAGAGCTCAAAACCAGAGATGGCTCTGTGGCCCCATGCTTCTGCAGAGTCATTTGCAAAAATGAATTAAGCAAACAAAATTCATTTATACTACAAATTCACTCACCAAAAATAACCCAACCATAAAAACTTCCAATCTCATCCTGACCTAACCTTACAGCAACGTGCCCACTCCCATATACTACGCACAGAACTCAAAAATTGTCTAGACAATGGAGAGAAGAACCTATACATTGATTATTGTGCAGATTGTATCAAAAGAAAGTCACAAAACCCACAACTCAGCAACCAAACTTCTTCAATCAATCCACCATCAATGAAGACCAGGCACGCATGCCCCCAACTTCCTCAATTCAAACTAAAACTGGCCTTAAATGCAAAAAGGCTTGTAAATAAAATACCTTCATTTCTCCTTTTACTAAATATGGCTAGATTCGACATCATATTTGTCTGTGAAACATGGCTCAACGCATCTCTCCCTTACTCCATTGCCTCAGTAAGAGACTGTCATGTTTACCGATCCAATCATGAAATTCATAGAGGAGATGGTGTTGCTATCTTCTATAAAAAGTCTATACATCTAAAACAACATCCAAGTTACCCAGGAGTTGCTCTTCCTGAGACCATCATCTGTGAACTGACCTTAAATATCACATTTCGATTCTTACTATGTTACAGAGCCCCTGATTATGACGTTGAACCTGTAAACAAGCTAAATACATTACTAACATCGATAGCACCCTGCCCACATGCTTTTATCTTTCTTGGTGACTTCAATCTACCTCACATTAACTGGACCCTAAACAAAAGTAAAACTGAACCCATACATGCAACCTTCTGCAATGCTGTAACAAATCTGGGACTGGAACAACTAGTAACCAACAACACTAGACTACAAACTCCTTATCTTCTCTTCTGCAAGTTTGAATTCATATTACGGAAACAAATTAAAGAACCCTTTTCCAACAGTGACACCACAGCGTGATTGACTGTTTGTCTCAAACATACGTCCACATAAAAATCAACACACAAAACACCAATTATAACTTCAAAAAGGGAACTTATATAGACAACGATTCATTTCCCTTGATGGCAAATTTCTATTCACTGGATGCAATTATTGCTTGAGACTATTACAATATATTCTCGACGAGAAATCAAAAGATCATCAAATGATATGTCCAATAACAACTCCCAAAACAGGAAAAACAATTACTTATAAAAATAAGGAAGCTTCAATCCAAAAGAGATCACTTTGGTGAAAAACAAATCTGGCACATTGCCAACTTCAAAAGCCGATACAAAAACTATGCACCAGAAAAAAAGCACTAATTATCACATTAACAGAGGAAAATCTTCGTGCACCAATTCCACCTGTGCTTTTCTACAATTTTGTAAACAACAAACTAACAGACTCCAATCCATCCACCCTGAAAGGACGTAATGGCAAAGACTACAACAACAACAACACCAAAGCAAACCTCTTTAACACAATTCTTTGGTTAGTATTTGTAAACAGCAATGATCAACCAGTACTTCCTTAGTTGAACCACAGACATACTACAATATCTAATAACATATCGATTTTACAGAAGACCATTTTGAAAAAAGCACGCACAATCTAAAATCATCCCTATCTATTGGGCCGATGAATAGGTCTACTTCTTAAAAAAGCATTCCACTCCATAGCCGAACTCTAAGCATGAATCTCTTTGAAAAATCTTTCGGATACCAGCCCTTGCCAAACTATGGTCACAAGCACGTCATCCCCATCTTCAAAAGGAACCCCAGCCTATTGAAATTATAACCAATCTCTGATACGCGGCACCTGTAAATCATGGAAATTATTTATTAACCAATCCATTAATCGCTCCACTTTAAGACAAACAACCTACTCTCCAATATATAATTTGTTTCAGGAAAAAAATATCCTGTAATCTCAACTCTTACACTGCAAAAATATATGACTACACAACTCAATCAGGCAAAGCAATAGAACGCAATCTACAATAGACTTCTGTAAAGCTTTTATGTCAGTGGTACACAACAACTACTACAAAAACTAAATCTTATGGTATTCTTAGGACACCTACATAACTGATAGAAGCATCCTGGTCAAATAGACAACAAATAGTCAAAACTGATGTTCTATCAAATTAATGTTAACTTCAACCAGTGGTGTTTTCCAAGGCAGTGTTTTATACCAAACCCTCTCATACTCTACAATAATGACCTCGGGATCATATCCAAGACCAACTGTTTCTTTTGCTACTATGTAAAGCTATTCAACACCACAGACACATATACTACCCCAAAAGACCTTGGACGTATGTATCAGAATGATTCAATCAATGGCGAAAACTTCAAATCCCAACCAAATAAATGCTCTGTCTGACATTATTGGCAGAAAAAATAATCAGAAATAAAATACAGTAAATATTCAAACCTTGTTAGGATCCAAAACTTTTCAAGGACACCTTGAGTACTCATCTTCAAATATCTAAGTGCTAGCAGCCCACTTAACTACATAGCCAAAAAGGCATAAGAATTGTTAATCTAATCCTATGTTGCTCTTCTCTGATAATATCACACTACTAACTAAAACAAACAAACATTTGCTAGACCTTTATTTGAATACAGCTCATCAGTCTGAAACCCATATCATGTATCTGATATTAAAAACATTGAGAAAGTCCAGAAAATTTCATAGAAGAGTTCTCTGCTCCTCTACTCATTGCAGAGTTGAAACTCGATAGAAAAAACTAGAACTACGCCGCCCTCGGCCGATCTAAACCTAGATATAAAATCATACATTGCAATGACCTATCTGCAAATGAATACTTCAGCTCAATCATAACAAACAAGAGCACACAATAGATACAAACTCAAGGTTAACCACACCAAACTTGACTGCAAAAATACGACTTCAGCAACAGAGGTCAGTGTTTGGAATACTCTACCTGACTCTGTGTTTCTTTCCCAAACCCCAAAAACTTTAACTTAGACTGTCGACTATTCACCTCACCCCATTCCTAAGAGGCCTGTAGGGGCGTGCATAAGCGCACCAATCGTGTCTCCCATCACTGTTCTATAGTTTTTTATTTTTCTTATAAGTATCTATCTCATGTATTCAAAACTATATTTATTCTTATACCTGTATCTTGTCAGCAATTGACAAATCAAATAAATACAAAAAATACTAAATACAAAGCCCTAGAGTAGATTCAAAATCTACTCCATTTTTTCCCTGGCAACTTAAATTACTTGCTGAGTTATCTTTCCCACAGAACTGTGGTCCACCGAAGAATAGATTTGAACATTTTCATATGCCTCTTCCAAACAGCGGCCTTGTCTGCAGTCTTCAAAGGATGAGTGATACTCCATGTATATGCAATACTGAATTATTGTTTCAACTTTTTAAAAATTAAACAAAAACCATAATTGTTTTCCTGAAAAAAAAGAAGGAAAATTGTTCTTTAGTATGCTATTATGCTAGCATTCTATTTCATGGAAGTCCTAACTCATAAAGCAGAATATTAATTTCTATGATTTTTTTTAATATGCAGCCATCAGATATGAGGTTTATGCTACAATATCAACACTTCCCCTGTTTTATTTCATTTTTCTGTAAAGAGTTTACATAGATTGTATTATTTTCATTGATTTTGTTGCATTGCTTTAAGGTATTTTTAGTCTGCTTAGAAAGTTTCAATTATAGGATGGATTAAAACAATTATCTTATTCTCATAATAATTATTTATTTTATTTATTTATTTGTCAAACATGTACAAGATAACAAGTATAAGTATGAACATAAACATGATCCAGGGAGTAAATACAGATAAATGGGGAAAGTAAGACAGGGACAGTAGGCACGCTGGTGCTCTTAGGCATGCCCCCTTTAAAGACCTCTTAGGAATGGGTGAGGTCCACGATAAACAGTTTAAGGTTGAAACTGTGAGTGGTAAGGCTGTAACAACGGAGTCAGGTAAGATGTTCCAGGTATTGACCACTCCGTTGCTGAAGTCATATTTTCAGCAATTGAGTTCGTATCAGTTGTTTGCCCATGTATTATTGTGATTGAGGTTGAAGAAATCGTTTTGTGAATTATGATCAATTTAACTTTCATTTATAGAGATTACATAAAATCATACTGTAGCATATCTTATTAAAATATATTTTCAAAAATACATTGAAATTATCCATACATGCCCAAAATACTATTATTATATGAAAAAAGTAAGAATATATTAATAATGGAAAAATGTGTAATATCTAAATATATTTAATAACTTACCTGATTTGTTTTTTCTCAATCTAGCACAAAATAAAAAGCAATTGTGTTTTTCAAGTTTTATTGGTTAAAAAAAGCATGCCTTAAAAGATGTGTGTATGTGTATTAAAACATAAAATACAATATTTTAGAGGAAATTACTCAGAGATATATTGAGTGGGAGAAATATAAGAAATATAATGAAACTTATGGGTAAAAAAGATGAAAAACCTTCCAGTTCAAATTATAACAAAACTGAGTGAAAAAGAATAATATGTACACCAAGTCCAGCAAGAATAAATTTGGCAACAGTATTAATGCATTGCCAAAATCATTGCAATGTATTAGTATTTTAACTGCTGCCTTTTAGATGTTTAACTATATATAGTAACAAAAACTCAAACTTCCTAAAAAACACTTGATTTCATCAGTATGTTCCCTTTCCAGTAATCTTAGTTCAATTTAACTGTCTTGATTACTTTCTCATTCACTGACTAATGTGACCTCACCTTGGTAATTGGATTACCTACTTATCTCACTGGGATGTCAGCTGGTTCTTTGCTTCAAGTATCCTGACATAATCAAAATTCAACACAATTCAAATTTCTCTACTGATTCCATTGAATTGCTGTGCTCTCCTTGTATGGTAGAAACTCTAATAGTTAATATATCAGAAGAAATCCACATTATTTACAAACAACAATTCAGTATAACATCCTTGTTCAGAAATCATTTGGACCAGAGTATACTTCATAGACATTAATGTTAATACTTTGATTAAACATTTAAAATGTAATCAAAATTCAATGCCATTTCAACTTTCAGTATATGACTCTTAATCCCTGATAAAATGAATTTGATGGTAATAGATAAATTTCTGGAACACAAAATAAATATTAACACAGATATTGGTGTTAATATATATATTATATAATATTATATAATATTAATTTAAATTAGAAAAGCCAAATACAGAAGTACAGAAGTATAGTACTTCACTTAATAGTTGTAACATTGAGAGGGATCTTGGAATCTTAGTGGAGAATCACTTAAATATGACCCAGCAGAGTGTTGTAGCTGCCAAAAAAGTTCTAGGCTGCATTACCAAAAGGATAGAATCAAGATAATGTGAAGTGTTAACACCATTTGATAATGCCTTGGTAAGGCCACACTTGTAATATTGCATTCAGTTTTGGTTACGATTATGTAAAAAAGATGTTGAAACTCCAGAAAGAGTATAGAGAAAAGCAACAAAGATAATTAGGGGACTGTAGGCTAAAACATATAAAGAATGGTTGCTGGAATTGGGTATGTCTAGTTTAATAAAAAGAAGGACTAGGGGTGACATTATAGCAGTATTCCAATATCTCAGGAGCTGCCATAAAAAAGAGTCAACCTATCTTCCAGAGCACTTGAGGGCTAAGCGGACAAGAAGCAATGGGTGGAAACTAATCAAGGTAAGAAGCAACTTAGAACTAAGGATAAATTTCCTGACAGTTAGAACAATTAATGGAACAACTTGCCTCCAGAAGTTGTAAATGCTCCAACACTGGAAGTTTTTAAGAAGAAATTGGACAACAATGTGTCCAAAATAGTATAGGGTTTCTTGCCTGAGCAGAGAGTTAGACTAGGAAAGCTCCAATGTCTTTCCAACTCTGTTATTCTATTCTATTTTATATGCAATTAAGTTGTGTTATGATGTTTTTAATCATATACAAGATTCCTATCAGAATGACACCTGAAAGCTACATAAATGCACAAAGTAACAGCAATAACACTGTTTCATAGTGCTTTACAGCTCCCTTTAAATAGTTTACAGAATCACCATATTGTCCCCAACAATATGGGTCCTCACTTTATAGACCTTGGAAAGATGGAAGACTGAGTCAACCATGAACCGGTCAGGATCAAACAGCTGGCAATCGGCAAAATTAGCTTGTAATACTGCATTCTAACCACTGTGTCACCACTGTTCTTCCACACAAATATAGACAGTATGAACAATGACATCCACAGCATTTACCTAAATCTTTGAAAGATTGTCTTTTCCAGATTGCTCAGTACCTCCTTATATGGACATGCCCTTATCGGGAATAGGTAGAAAGAGACATAAAAGAATGAAAGAAAAACTTAAATCTGAGTGGTCAATCAAGAATGTCATTATATCAATCAGTCTGAAAAGTAGCTAGACATCATTAAAGTCTAGGAAAATCTAACTCTGAACAACCAATCAGGAATAATTAATTTACTATCTTTAAAAGTGGGTGAGGAAAGTCCAAGTAAATGAAGCACAATTACAATCAAATTCAGAACCAGAGAATTAGGAAATAGAAATTAATTTTAAGGAACAATGGAGTTAGATGCAGAGTACCATGTTTCTCCAACAATACGGCCTCCACCAACAGGAAGGCCCAGCATGATTTCTAGGCATGAAGTGAAATTAAGGCCCACTCCCAAAATTTAGTTCTATTTAATCCATGCGTTATTCCACCATTTCTCACACTGTTTGTTAGAACTACATGAGGTGAAGAGAAATGGGGAGGAAAGGCAGGGGATGGGGAGAAAACTTGCCTTTAGGAGTGCCCTGTAGGTAGCCTAGGCTAGAATACCCCTATCTACCAATAGAACATCAGCCGAAAGAAGCTCCCCGAAGGCAGAGTCCCCGGCTGCTTCAGGCTGAGTCATGACTGCCCATGTCCCCTCACCATTAGGCAGTGTCTTTCGGGTGATAGAAGCTCCCCAAGGGCAGTCACTGGCCACTTTGATTGGCCGGTAGAAGCGGCCTCAGGTCAACAGGCACATTCCCATGCTGCGAAGCTGCTTCTATTGGCCGATAAAAGCTCCCTTGAAGGCAGAGTCCCCAGCCACTTTGGGGTGAGGCGTGGCTGTCCGTGTCCCCTCGCCATTAGGCAGTGTCTTTTGGGTGATGGAAGCTCCCCAAGGGCAGTCACCAGCCATTCCTAATAGCTGATCGAAGTGGCTGGTGACTGCCCTTGGGGAGCTTCCATCACCCAAAAGACACTGCCTAATAGTGAGGGACACGGGCAGCCATGCCTTTCCCCGAAGCAGCTGGGGACTCTGCCTTTGGGGAGCTCTCGTTGGTCAATATAAATGGCTTCATGGAGAGGTACATGTGTATGGGCCACTCTACGTAGGGGAAGAAATTANAAAAAAAAAAAAAAAAAAGCCTGGACTTATTTTGTGAGAAACACAGTAGTAATATATTTCATGGACTGTTCTGAATTGATGGAAATGTGTATATCTTTTTGTAAATTTGCTTTCCTATCCTATTTTCTTGTTCTTTGTAAAGGAGCAGTTGGGTCGAGAAGCTTTTTTGAATTCATTATGAATTATCTTTTGTTTCCTTTCTCTTTATCTTTTACTGTGGTAATATTCTGTGATATTTTTAGAGTGAAATTGCCAACATTTCTGAATTCATTAATATAGGATAATTATAGCCATTGCTATTTTTTAAATTATTTATAGTTCCTCATGTATTTCCATGTAAAGAGCAAGCATTATTGATTAAATTGAGTTTCTTCATTCTCTTGTTATTTATAATACCATTTAAATGATAATATAATAATAGAACAGAGTTGTCTCTGAAGACCTATATCATTTAGAAAAACTAAATATGATGACTTTTTAAACCTTGAATATGCAGAATTCAATAAATTAGGGGATTTTCAGAGTTTTTTCTGGCTGTGGAACATTTTTTTAAAAAGAAGGGCCTTGAAACTTGGATACTTTTTTGGTCTTAGTTCTTCACAGACCCCAGTCGACTTCTCAGAGAACATGGAAAATGTCATAGGTTATTTAAAGGTTCCAAAAATGTAATTTGATAAAATATGTTATCAAAAGAAAAACCTGCATATCTTCTGTGTGGTTTATATGGCTGCTTTAAGGCTATTATGGGCATGTGAATTCAGAAACTCCTTTATCTGGAAGCAATAGCAAAGTGTTATTGTTAGTCCTGCTCACCTTCTCTTGAAGGAGCCATATGTGAACCTTTCAAAGAAGGTGGCTGCTTGAATGCCACAAAGAGGAGTGATTTTTTTCCCTTGCAAAGTACCCCTTCTAATTGCTTTGCACTATCCAGTTAAATAATAGTTTCAAAAAATTCCCTCCTTCGATTGTACTATTCTGTTTGTGCTTGTTCTTTCATTCATTATTAGATGATTCTGGTAGTTTTTAAATCTGACCTCAAATCGTGTTTTAATTATTAGAAATAGTCTAAGTGTGTAGGCTGGATTTAATGTTTCAGTTTGGATGAGACAGCTAATAAAAAGTATGACATAGCTGTTCAGACCATTTTAGGCATAAAGGTTTTCTTATTTATTAATTCTGATATATTTCTTATAATGTGATTTACATGTGAACATGCATTATATTTTAGTATCAGTTGGCTTTTCTATGAAATATTAAAGTGTATGAAATTGAAAAGAAATTGATGAAGCAAACAGAGCAGCTTTTATGTATGAGCTTCCTTTTACCAAGAATATATTCTCATTTTATTCTGATAATCCTGAAACCCATTTAGTTGATTTAGCCCAAGTCTCTTTCCATTCTGAAAAAGAACAATCCTGTTACAAAATCTTACAATATATTTATAAATTCACAGTTTAAAAGGGATTATTTATGTTATACTGAAGTACAGCTGAGGATATGCTTTGATGGGAGAGTGATTGGGATAGAGACAGAAATTATTAATCTTTTGTTTCCTTTCTGGGAAAAAGCCTGCATCTTTTCCCAGCAGGAATAAATGAAAGTTGATCAGGCTGCTTTTTGATAGAAAAATGAATTGGAAAAGCTCCAGAACTGTCCTTTAATATTTCAATTTCATTAAAACAAAACAAGTCTAAAACAATCAGTAAATTCTTTGCTACAAATACAGAACAGAATAGAGCTCACATTTAAAAGGAGAATATTAATTCCTTCTTAATTGTGAACTAAAGCCAGGATCCCTGAAGTTTTACATTCTACATGAATTCAATTTCCAATTGACCTAGTTAAGGTATTTAAAATTATTTATTTTGAGAATTGTTGCATTAATTGAAGCAGTGAAAGAAATGAATCTATCCATAGATAAAATATTCTTTTCCTGTTTCCCACTGTTCAGTTTCTTTGAAACAGTGATAAAATATTTGCAAAATATTCTAATAAATGCAGTCAGGCAAAGTATTCTTTCTTACATTCAGACAGAGATGTACTTTCTAGTACTATCACCCTTTCAACCTTTGAGAACACTTAAGTTAGTCATAGAAAGAAATTGCAAGATAGTAAAGAGGCAAGAGCTGTCATGATTTTTAAAAAGGAATTAAAAGATGGGATTTCCTAATGAGATTTTGAGTCTGTTAGAGTTATTAATTGGCTAATAATCTTGAATTATTTGCACATGTAGCTGGAGGCTTCCTATTCTGAAGGTTGTATTAGAAGTAGTCAAGGGACATATCAACAAAATTACGACCTTTACCATTCCTCCTGGCTTCATCATCATCTGCCAACTTGATTTGATTTGATTTGGTAAAAGTGAAAATGATTCAGGAGAAAAAGAACTGACCATTGCCTTGAGTCCCTTTCAATACAAGAATAGAACATTTTTTTTTGTTTCATTGTCCCATAAAAATGTAGACATGCGCATTTGCACATAGAAACAAAGGGTGATACCATTGAACTATAACTGGTTCACATTACACATTACAGTCCTTTTCAATACAAGAATAGAACTTTTTTTTTTGTTTCATTGTCCCATAAAAATGTAGACGTGCATTTGCACATAGAAACAAAGGGTGATATCATTGAACTATAATTGGTTCACATTACACATAGGCTAAAATGTGGCTGACTAATTTGTTATTGGGCTGTCATGCAGACTTAGTCATAAAAGTATCAATTCTAATGTACTTGGTAAATTCAAAACTAGAAGAGAATGCAACAATACTTTTAATTTAAGTCACCGACATCTGGAGAAAAACATTAATCAGAATATATGAGTCACACCCTGAGTTTGACAAATAAAATTGTATTGTTCTGATAATCCAGGAAAAAGCAGGAATCACTTATGTTGGAGAAGACAATTGTCTTCCAAAATGAGGGTTAATGCATCCAATTACTTATGTTACTTTAACCTTAGATTGTCTACTATTGACCTCACCCCTTTCTTAAGAGGTCTGTAGGGGTTGTGCATAAGTGCACCAACTTGCCTACTGTCCCTGTCCTAATGTTTCTTTTTATTCATATCCATTTCATGTATTCATAACCATGTTTATACTTGTACCTGTTATCTAATACTTGCTTGACAAATAAATAAATAAAAAATAAATATTAGATAATTTCTAAAGATCTAACAAAATAAGTACTTTTTATTCATATAGGATAAAGGCAACATAGATCTTCTGATAGTACATGATTGATCAGACCCAGTCTTCCATCCTGTCATTAAAGTGTTTATCCAATATAATCCAGAAAACATTCAAGTTACATGCATAGTCATTTCATATTCTCTCAAGTATTATCAGATCAGGGCTAGAGAGAAAGACTGATACTATGAATGAAGGGAAATATACATGTCCAAGGATAATGTTGCAAGATCCAATCTGAGTTGGTTATTGGGACCAGAGTTACTCTTCCCAGATAGGATCTTGCAAGTAATACTATGGCTTGGACTTTCTCTTGACAGTGTTATTTTTCCCTTTTTCATAATAAGCTCAGCCTGAATGAGGTTTCTGAACCTTTAATTTTTGATTCTTCGACTCTTACTTAGTTCCACACCTTTAAAGACATTTCCTGAAATATATCAGCCAGAAACTCATTTATTTTAAATAAACAAAGTAGTAATATTTAATTATAGATTGCTGATTTACTATTGCATTAAGGTACTGAGTAGGTCCTGAACTTTACAATTTCTCAAAGGCCTTATATATGACTAATAATATCAATAGCAACAGCACTTAGAGTTATATACTGCTTTACAGTGCTTTACAGCCCTGTCTGAGTGGTTTAGAGTCATCATATTGCCCCCAACAATTTGGGTCTTCATTTTACCCACCTTGGAAGGATGGAGTCAACCTTGAGCATGATGAGATTTGAACCACCAAATTGCAGCCTGCAATTTGCAGCCTGCAACCACCAATTGCAGCCTGAAGTTAGCAGAAGTAGCCTGTAGTACTGCCCTCTAACCACTGTAGGACCATGGCTCATGGCTAATCATATATGTCTATATATGTGTATACATATATACATATGTATTATGCATGCATATCATAGACATATATGATGCTCCTCAGTATGTTAAAGGAAGACTAGAATAATTGGAGAGTTCTATTGATTTTTTTTGCATTCCCCATCCTTTGCTATGAATAAAGCTGTCAATCAAGTCAAAACAAATGTAGAATACAACTCTAGATCATAATTACATTGAGAAATTGAAATGCACTCTGCTTGTTTCTTAATTACTGATTAATATATCTGATTTATATTCAGAGTGTCAGTTCAATGTAGCAGTTAAGATATCATGTTAAAACTGGGAAACTGTAACTTCTTGTGCTACCTGAAGCCCAAAACCAGCTAGGTGACCATGGGCCAGTCATTCTCTCTAAGCCCTTGGAAGAAGGTAATGGAAAACAATTTCTGGAAAACCTTGCCAAGAAAACTACAGGGATGTATGCAGACAGTTGCCAGGACTGAACACTGATTCAAAGGCAAAGTAAGGAAAATTATATTCACTTTCTCAACTGCATATAAGACCTAAAAAAAAACCATTTTTTAAGGCCAAAGCAAATCATTTCTGTGATATACAAAGTTTTGATAAGATATTATTATTATCTAAGACTAAGAGAATTCAAATAAGGTTATGAAAAGAAACTGTTAAAACCTTCCTGCTACAATTGAATTTTTGCTATTTGTCTTTCTCCAGTAACAGGAATACTAGATCAGAGAGACAAAGAAAATCCTGCTTGAGCCTTGGCCCAAACTATGCAGCAAATTAACATGTGGGTGAATTTCTAAAACAAATCTAGCAATCTTATAACTTTAGTAAGTTGTAATTTTCAGACATTTTTTCAAAGTGTAAGCCAGAAGCCATACTTCAGCACGTAGAAAAATAGAGTCTAATGAATGTATAAAGATCCACATGTATTATGTGAAATGCAGTTTATAATGGTTTCTCTTATGTGCCTTATATACTTCAACTGAAGCCTTGAGGCAACTGAGGGCATATTTATCTCCACATAGGACACAATCAACTTAATCTGCAACTCTGTGGGAAGACCATATGTGTTCATGATGTCCTAGCTAGGTCCTCTTACTCATTTTAGTACTGCCTGTGGCTTCTGATGGTTGGGAACATTTGTACAGAGCTTGTCCCTAAGCAATGGATAAATGAAAGTAAGGTTGACTATATGTATATTGCAGTTATTCTTGCTGGGATCAAGGCAAGTGGAAGGAATTATATACAATTCAAAAGAACACGAGAACCTTTCAATACAAAGAACCCCCAGAATAAAATTAATCTGATCAAAAGTTGCCTCTGACTAATTAATTTCCAACACTTATCTAAATCAATCAGTGCTGTCACAAAAAGACTCCAGGATGCCCAATAGACATGAAATAAATATTTTAAACTGAATTAGTCACAATTTTCAATATATAGAAATGAGATGGATTTCAAAATGTTTTTTCATTAATGTATATGTACAGGGCATTTCAAATACAAATGCCTCTCTATAATCTTGAAGCACTAACTGTATTCTACCAGTCCTTCATAATTGTTCAGTACATTCTAGCAATGTTTTACAAGTAATTGTTATAGGTATATTATTTTATAAAAAATATGTCAAATCCTCCAGAAGTCAGGAGTAGAGGGGAACATTCTGTTGATGTAGATTTGCTAACTTTTATTTACATATTGACAAGTATTTAACAACAGATACTGCTATTCTGCTTTTTTATTTTTAGAAATGGTCCTTTTGTTGCAACTTCTCAGATAGCAAAACTTCAAAAAAAACTTCATTGAAGAGGTTGCTCACTGAAATTTTTTTCTCTCCCTCCTGCTTCTCCACCTTGCAGAGCAGAGTTTTGTTAAACAAAAGAGAAGGGGAAAAATAAGAAAACAAGATGCTGGTCTAAATTGTGGTTGCTAAATGAGCAATACCTATATCTCATTTCTTCCCTCTTCCCTTAGTTCCTCTAACATTGTCTAGACTCTATAAGCTTCCTTTTCACTCTCGAAAAGGAAGGAATTGGATACTTCCCTTTTTCTGGGCTTGCTTAACTTTGTTAAACAGTCACTCTGTTTCAGCTCAATTCACCTGTTGTGGGAAAAATTAGAAGAAGAAAGAGTATGTGATGGCTGCCTTGAGATTTATACAAACTTAATAAAGGTTGGAGATAAATCAATACATTTTTTTAAAATATACATTCACATTAACTTTCTCAAACTTGTTTCTTCTTCTTAAGCCCATGTCACACTGGCCAACGGATGCAAAAAGGACACAGCGGACGAGCAAAACATTCCGTCCGTTGTTATCCGCTCTCAAAAGGGGCAAAAATTTGCATAACCGGAGCGGATAAAACGGACAGGGGGAGGACGCAGGGAGGATGGAAAGCGGATGCGGAATGGAAGCCCAGCGGATGGAAGCGGATGGGAGCGGATGGCGCAACCGCAGGGCTTCCGGGCCTCAGCGAAGCGGACGCAGAACGGATACAGAGGGATGCATAATGAGTGAAGTGGATGGCAGAGCAGAAGCCTAGCGCGATTGCACAGTGGAAGGCCTAACGGATGCCTGCGTTAAATTGCGCATGCGGAGGGAATGCATTGAAGCAAGCCCCCCGGATATAACGGAAGCAGCTCGGAAGGCAGGTGCCATTCAGAGGAAAAGACCTGCTGGCCGGCGGATTGGCTGCCTTGCCTGCCCTGCCTGCATTCTGCCTGCCAAGCCGCCTGCCAACGGCCGCCTGCCAGCCTTGTGCCAGCCTCCCTGAAAGCGCTTGCTGCCAGCCCTGGGTTCCTACCCATCCTCCCTGCCAGCCAGCAACCGCCACAACCATGCAGCAAGCACAGCAAGCCTCAAGCCATCAGCTGCCAGCCCTGGCAAGAGGGACAGGGCTACCATCGCCGCCCCCGCTGGCCCTCACTCTGGTTCTGCTGGGCTTCTGCAGCGACGTGCTCACTATTCTTGCCTTCTGCTTTCTGGAGGAGCTGATGACAAGCACTCCAGCACCAGCCACCTCCACAGCACCTGCACCCTTCCCCTGAGACTGAGCGAACAAGAGGAGTGCCAGAGACCCATTTTTGTCTTATAGCTTGTTGTTAATAAGTTTAGCTTTGATTCACACACTTGCTTCATTTCTTTTTTTTTAATAAAGTCTTGGTGGAAAATTTCAGAAATGGTTTAAGCCTTTGCATGCTTGTAGGATGGGTTAAGATCAGTGGGGTGGGCAGGATACCTTTGGAATGGGTAATAGCTGTGGATAGGTAAACCTCCGGCGCAAGCATAGTGGGACTGTATGGTCCACCCTCCATGTGCCACACCTATGGCCCTTCATTATCAATAATAATGTAATAATTATCCACACATGTCAACATAAACACACTCTTTATTCAAACGCCCCTGTTTATTGTAGGCCAACCAAACATACATTGGCCCAATCTCATCCGTGTGAGAGACAGGCTGAAGGAAGCATCCATTAAGTATTACCATCCTGTCTTGCCACTCCACTGCTCCAGCTGGGGAAGTTGCACCAGTGTTCAGGAGGTTGCGCTGCTTCTTCGCTTCATGTGAGGCTCTGTTGGGCCTTGCACATCCTCAGTGTCGATAGGTCGCCCTTGCCTCCATTCCGCAGGCTCGCATCGTCCCATTGCCTTGTTGACCGGTCCCAACCTGTTCTGCAAGACTGGGTAGCGGTGCGCATGAGATTGTGCAGGATACAGCAACTTCCATGATCTCCTCACAGTCTCTGGGCAATGCTGCATGGTGTGAGAAGACCTGGAACTCTGTTAGCCAGGATGCCAAAGGCGTTGTCCACCACCACCTTGCCCTGGACAGCCTGTAGTTGAAGATCCTCTCTTCACAGGTGAGGAGTCTGGAAGTGTAGGGCTTCATGAGGTAGTTGTGAGGGAGAAGGCATCATCCCCCACGATGAAGTAGGGCATATCTTGCGTGTTGTGGCAGCCGAGTCTGGATCTGGGAAGCCCACCATGAGGTTGCCTTCCAGCCCCTCCTTGAGCGTGTACTGGCGTGTAGTACCGGGCATCTAAGATGAGCCGTTGCCTGAAGCACGATGTACATGAACTTGTCGTCAGCATCGACCATGGTGAAGAGATATGCTGAAGAAGCCTTGGTAGTTGTGATAAGTGGACCTGGACTTGGCTGGCGCTTTGCAGGCCACGTGCTTGCCATCTATGGCTCAACGGTGTGGGGGAAGTTCCACTCTCTGTAGTACGCACTGCTCTGCACTTTCTTCCCAGCCTCTCTTCAGTGGTGGGGCACTGAGGAGCTCCTCCTTGTATTCTTTGATGATGGCCTGCACCTTCTCTGACCACAAGCTGATGGTGCTGTGATGGCCCACCATCCAGCCCGTACTGCATGCTCCGTAGGTGGTCCCTGAGGCCAGGTGGTGCAAAGTGAGTGCCACCTTGAGCCCAGGTTCCAGGCTGGGCGGGAAGTTGGTGTTTGTCTTGGTCAACCGGGGTGTCAGGCACTGCACAACTTCGTCAAACAGGGCTGGAGGCATCCTCATGAATTTCTGGAACGCGCGAGGTGTCTTCGCTCCTGAGCTACCACCATCAGCTTGTTTAGCAGTCTGTCCTCTGCTCTTTTGGCGAACCATCTTTGGACCCAGAACTTTTTTTGGGTGGCTCCCTTTCTTCCTTGTAGTAGAGGTTCACAGAGCCTGTAGATGGGTTTCGCACTGTTGCAAGAAGGATGTGGCTGCTGGAAGGACTTTGTCACGATCCACGGTGACAGACTGGATGCTCGTGAAGAGGAAGAGTCAGATGAAGGCTGCAGAGGTCTGCACAGCTTGGCTGCTGGTCGTGAAAGTGACATGCAGACGAAGTTGCTCCACCTTTTTATAGGCAGTATAGGTGTCCCTTTGCATCCTCTAGGCATCCTCTAAGCATCCTGTAGACATCCTTAATTCCGAGATAGCTCCCGAATCGTTTTATCTTCCGTTTTAAACGCTTTGTTTGCTTGACAATCCGTTCTGCACATTGCACCGCGTTCTGCATCTGTTCTGCGTCCCGTTCCACTTCCTCCCTGCGTCCTGGGCGGATGCGAGTTATGCGGATGCGCAGCAGATGCCTGGCGGATTTAGCGGAGGCGTAATGGATGCATAGCGGACTCACAGCGAATGCATAGCGGCAATGAAGAACAGACGACGAACTGGATACATTTTCCACGCAAAAGTTTAGGCAGCCAAAACTTTCGGAGCGGATGAATACGTCTATAGACGGGATGCTGGAAGGAAGAGAGGAAGCCAAACGGAGGCAGTGAGTTACATCGCATTTTTTCCAATGGATGGCAAGTTTTTTTGTCCATTTTACATCCTCTTTGCATCCATTGGTTCGGTGTGACATGGGCTTTAACTCTGTTTTATCTTCCCTAGACTGTTGTAAAGAAGAAAATATTTGTTCTACTTGCACTTCAGCATAAATAGAATTTCACAACAATGGACCAACACATGAACTGAAACTTCATAACCATCTAGACTTCTCACTTCTCCAATATACATTTAATACATTTATTCAGAGAGTAGTGGACACAACATGCATATAATAGAGAAGAAAAACCACTTTAAAGTTCAGCACTTACCTTTTAGAAAACACACTTTTGTGTTTCCCTGCTTTGCAAGTATAATGAGCTGTTAAAAAGTATAATTCCCTTTTCACAAAAAATTCATTTGGTTTTTCTGTTATTACTTTTCTAAAAGCGGCACACAAAAATGCTTCCCGTTTTTGACCATCATCAACAGGAAAGTTCTTGTCATGCCTCAAGAATATAATTATTATTTTGCACTACTAGGATTCCAAAATCTTTTTTCCCAGCGCTATGTTTGGAGAATATATAGACCTCAATTTACATTTATTCCTTTAACAACAATTCAGAATTATAGAGGCCTCATAAAAGATGCTTGATAGCCTATGAAGCACTTCCACTTATTCAAAATGTTATGTCACACTCCTGCAGTCATGTGATTATGATCTGGTTGCTTGGCAACCTGTACACATTACAGATTGCCTCATGATCATGTGACCACCATTTCCAATCTTGTCGACCAGATTCTCCAGAAAGTCAATGGGGAAGGTAGCAGGAAAGCTTTCAAGCTGCTGCCATCTAGTGAGGGGAATCCATTTCTCAGGATTGGCTGCAAGAGTTTCTTGCTAAGGCAAACCAAACTCCTCTGGCAGGATGTAGAAATGAGCTCAAATCCTGATGTTTTGAGTTCCTGCACCCTGCCAAAGGAATACCCTTCTGTGCTTTGAAGGGAGGTGAATGTCTGTGAAGGAGTGCAGGAGCTAAAGCCCATGTCACAATGCACCAACGGATGCAAAGAGGATGTAAAATGGACAAAAAAGCTTGCCATCCGTTGGAAAATGCGATGCATCCATTGTGTACTCCCACTGCATAACGTTTTTCTTTCACACTCTCTATCCGTCCCGCATCCCGTCTACTGTGATTTCATCTCGCTCAAAAATTTTGAGCTGCACAAAAGTTTTTGAGCAGATGAAGCATCAACACACATCCGTTCTAATCCGCTACGCATACGGGGAACATCCGTTATACATCCGTTGTCATTCCATTACCATCTGATATATCCGCTAGGCATCCGCTGTGCAATCTGCGCGCAACTCAAATTGCTCCAGCGAAAAACGGACACAGGGAGGAAGCAAAACGGACGCAGAAACAGACCACCATGTTATAGCATGGACGAAGAAAGCGATGAAAGTGGATGCAGCTCAGATATAAAGCATTAAAACGGAAAAAACGTTTGTATAGGGGACGTAATCTCGGATATTTAGGATGTCTGGAGATTCCCTGGAGTATGTGGAAGGACACCTAGAGCGGAAAACCGACATTTCCTATAAAAGAGGGAAGAAAATACCAGGATCATCAGTATGAGTCCAGCAACCCTGGTGTGCAGAACCTCTTCAGCCATTGCTATTTGCTCTTCAACAAGCATT
>BHFT01045106.1:0-19795 GCA_004320025.1 Laticauda laticaudata | reverse complement strand
GGTTCTCTAGTGGCCAATCCGAGGATGGCCTTTTCGGCCAATCAGAATGGGGAACTTGGAGCCTACCAAGTTCCATACACAACACTTTCTTTCTTTCTTTCTTTCTTTCTTTCTTTCTTTCTTTCTTTCTTTCTTTCTTTCTTTCTTTCTTGAAGTTTTTTTAATTTTAAACATACATCAATATCATTTCATGGACAGTGTGGCATTCATTTTGATACAAAAGTAATATTAATACAAATGAAAATTACTACATAAATCAAACTCACATCATCTAATGTTATTATACATATCTGTATCACATCCTCCTAGTAGTAATAGCATTATTTTTGAACATACTTGATAGCATCCTTTTTTCAAAATCTGATCTTAACCTATAACATCCACTTTAAATGTGTTATGTAAAAATATGTACAACAATATTCCCCCTATTTCTAATTTTTTAATCTATTCTAATTTTTAATACAGTCAATCTTCATTTTTTAAAAAGAAGAATCCTTCCTATCCCTCATCTCTTATCCTCTTGGAAGTTTCACTTCTCCTCTTTTTGACTTACCTCCCATACTCCTCCCTTGAGTCCTTATCTACATCTTTCATATACAACCCAACTTGTACAAGGATACTTCTAATTACTGCAGATTATGATGGCCTTAATAATCACATCAAACAGTTGGCAATTTGCAATCAGGTGAGTGAAATGTTTCAAAATATATATTTTATAACCTGGGTTTTCTTTTACTGCACTGTCCCAAAGGAGAAGAATATTTTTTCTCATTGAAAGTGGCTGTATGTTTACGTGCTCTGCATTTGTGCTTCTTTGTCTAGATAATTATCTGGTTATCACAAGTTAGATCGGAATGTCCCTGCCATTATTGGAGTTCTGTCAAAAATGCCACTGCTGGTGTGAAAAAACATGTCCTTGGTGTGTATAGCTAGAAAGATGGAATCTTTTATCATTAGTCTTTTAGAGCCACTTTGTAAATTGGGATGTGCTGGATCATTAAATCCTGCTCTAAGAAGTCAGGCAATATACAGGCTCCTTGAAGCCACCCACAGTTCCTTTCTTCAGAAACGAGATAAAAAACTAAAAGGGAAATGAAATTGCCAAGACCTAAACATTTAATTGTTGCTTCCTATCGTATGAAATCCAGAAAGTGATTATTCTTGGTTTCTCAAGAAGTCAAAGCATGAAGCCTTAGCTTCAAGTTGGCTTCTAAACAGCAGCAGGATCCTATTTGTTCCACTATTGGTTTGGTGATTGTGTGTGCATGCACATCTTACACACACGCACCTAATGCACATTCACCTAAAGCACATGCACCTAATGTGCACGCACCTACACATGCATGCATCTAGTGTGCATGCAGCTTTCCACACACCAGCTGAAGCCTTCAGCTCCAATCAGCTGAGAGGATAAAGAAGAGAAAAATGCAGGGGCTGGTGGGAGGGCTGGTCCTGCGCTTTTCTCTTCTTTCTCCTGTCAGCTGATCTGGGAGGCTTTTTCCCCCTCCTCTCAGGTGATCATTGGAGGCTTTTTTTTTTTTTTTACTACCAGGTCGGTTGAACTGGGACGAACCGGTAGCATACCACTACTGCTTCTAAATCATGGTTTGCATATTATCCATACTTTCTTGACTACAAGCCTGTCTACAAAGCTGTGCTAAGCTAGGCCTAGAGTGCATGTTTACATCTGCAACCAGCATTAAAAGTGAACGTGATAGAAAGATGCTTTGCAGGTACCACTTGTTGGTTGCTACTCCAGATCTGATCAGGGGCAAATCTTGTTGTCAAAAGCTGGACTTGTAGGAGTATTTCTATGCTAAGAGCTGATGGACTTGAAAGCCAGTCTGGGCATCTTCCTCAGAAGGGAGAGCAGAGACTCCTGTGTCAATTCACAGTGCAGAAGGTCCCAAACTCTTTAGGGTGGAATAATAGGTTTGGTACAAAACCAGAAACCATGTGAATCATGCCTGGTTTGGCGAATGTGCTTCTAAAGTCAGAAAACAAAGATATTTTTCATCCAGAGGGATTTGTAGACTTCATTTGCTGGCCTTGGGAAGTGTTTCAGCATGCATTGGGTGTGATTTATAGACCTGTGGTGAATGTTATGTGGTTTCCACATTGTGCTGCTGTCTTCCACCAAGTCAACGTTAACACTTTCTATCTGAAGTTTCAGCTTCTTCTGGGCTGGTTTTTTTTTTTTTCCCCCCCCNGGGCTGGTTTTTTTTTTTTTCCCCCCCCTGATGGAGATCGGCCTACAAGAAAGACCAGTGCAGACTCAAAGATCAATGGCCATGTTTTGTTTTGTTTTTTGCCAGATCTCTTTAGAAAAAAAGGGACTGCATACATGTTTTTGGAGTGATTCGACAATTAACATAAAAATTAGGGTGTCTGTGGAAAAGAGGTACAATTGAGTACCTCCTTCACCTCCAGAAAGGTGGGAGAATACCTTTTGCTGCACGGACTCGATTTGAAGAGGGTGGCTCAGGGATCTGTAATTTTAAATACATTTCTGTGCTTCTTTTTTGGCCATCGCACTGAGCTGTTCTGGATTATATGCACAGAGTAAAAAACAAAAGTTGTTAGTTTTAGATTGTAGATCATGGACCAGAGATGAAAAGCAGCATATTCAGAAGGGTCCCCCAAAGATCAAAAAGTCCAAAATAGCAATAGCAATAGCACATAGACTTATATACCTCTTCATAGTGCTTTTACAGCCTTCTCTAAGTGATTTACAGAGTCAGCCGATTGCCCCCAACAATCTGGGACCTCATTTTACCAACTTCAGAAGGATGGAAGGCTGAGTCAACCTTGAGTCTGGTGGGACTTGAACTCTGCTGGCAGTCAGCAGTCAGCAGAAGTAGCTTGCAGTACTGTACTCTAGCCACTGCGCCACCAGGAGCATGCCAACAAAGCCCCACTCTTCTTTTTTTGTGATTATTATGTGTGTCGTGTGAAAAAGGAGATTGTGCTTCGATCTTGGCCACCATCTTGGCTTTTTTGAGATCTTTCTGAAGTTGGTTCTGAATGCCATGCTGGTGGTTTTGGTGGGATATTCCAATATGGGGATGTGCAACATGGAGCTCCTTAAAGACCCAAAGGTAGCAGAAGAAGAGAGTAGAGAAAGTGAGCCAAGGAGGCTAAAATATCTGAAGAAAGTGGACATAGATAAAGCCTCCCAGTAGTCTTCCAATATTTGAGGGACTGCCACAGATAGGAAGGCGTCAAGCTATTTTTTTAAGCACCTGTAAGCCAGACAAGGAACAATGGATGGAAACTGAAGAAGGAGAGATTCAACCTGGAAATAAGGAGAAACTTTCTGACAGTGGAACAATCAACGCAATTGGAACAGTAGTTGCCTTCGGAAGTTTGTGGAGCACCATCATTGAGGACCGTTCAAGAAGAATTGGAATGCCATTCTTTGTCCAGAAATGGTTTTAGGGCTGGGATGGGAATCTATGGCAGCACGTGCCACAGGTAGCACGCAGAGCCATTTGTGCCGGCACCATGAGCTGCAGCACAAATTCTACCTCAGCTGCTCATGTGCCGGCCTCAAGTGATTTTCCGGCAGTTTGAGGCTTTTTTTCGGCTCTCCATGAGGCTTAAGGAAGGCTTCCTGCAGGCTTGCTGTCTCTATACTGCAGCAACGGTGCTCCTGCCTTAATGCGTCTGCTATGGGAGATTTGCTTCCGGATCGATGCGTTATGTGTGAGTATGCTGCTCGGCATTTTGACCATCATAGATCGAGTGTCAGGGGATAAACATGTTCGGTGTAGGGCTTGTTTCGGGCCAGAAATTCCTGTAATGGTTTATGGTCCGTTATGCATCAAAAATGTTCTTCCTAGAGTGTATTTGTGGAACGTTTCAACCTCCGGCGACGAATCTGCCAGGGCTTCTTCTGTCCTAGTTGACTAGAGTTGTACGTTTGTTTTTGACAGAGTATTTGAGTAATAAGCGACAATCCCTCTCTCCTGTGCGAATTGGTGGCTAGGATGGCAACGACCCAAACGGCTGAGGCGTCGCAGGTTATCCACTCAATGGAAGTGTCGTTACTAAACTGGATAAGGACGGTGTTTGATGTTAATCAATTTTTTATTTTTCTGGAAAGCTTTTTGCTCTCATGACCAAGTCAATTAGTTTTTTTATCCAGCAAATGGTGGAATGGTTCGCTATTGTCGCTGGTTTGGGGGAGGAACACGTTATAAAAATTTATTAGTCCTCAAAAATGCCTGCAATTCTGTTTTGTTTCTTGGCTGTGGTGTGTCTTTAATGGCTTTGACTCTTTTTTTTCAGTAGGGTGTATACCTCTCGTCTATTAAGTAGCCAGAAATTCAACGTGATCAGTCATTAAGCAGCATTTTTCTTTTTTTAACTTTCCAGACAGATTCTCTGAATTTTGTTTAGCACATTTCTTGTTCTTTTTTCTAGTTGGGTCATATTTTAGCGAAATCAGGACGTCGTCAAAATATGGTAGACCCTTTTATTCCATGTTAATAGCATTCCATGGGCTTTGGAACACGCCTGGGGCACACTTACTCCAAATTGGAGTCTGTTGCACTTGAATGCCTTTGTGAGTCACTATTGTCTGTGCTCAGCCGTTAAGGGGTCTACTGGAATGCTGTTGGTAAGCTTGTGCTAGATTCTAGTTTTAGCAAAAAACTTTCCTCCCCCTAGTGCGTGTAATAAATGTTGTACGACTGGCAGGGTATGCGCTTCTTGTTGCAGCGCATGGTTAGGGTAGCCTTGTAGTCTCCGCAGATGTGTACCGACCTGTTCAGTCTGTTAACGGTGTTACTATTGGCATTCTCCATTTAGCATGGTACAACCGGTCCAAACCCCTTGGTCAATTAAATTGTTTATTGTTCCTCTATTTTTGCCTTTAATGCAAAAGGAACTCGTCTGGCCTTTATCTTCTAGGGGCCACCTGGGGGTCTAAACTAAAGAATTGGGGTCCCCGATAACTGCCTAGGGAGCCATCTGAAAACGTCCTGGACTCGTGGATCAGGTTTTCTTCCCAGTCGGTTTCGGCCACTCAGTCTACTCCGGTCATTCCGATGCCAATGGTGCGAACCATTTCGATGCCCAGGAGGCTGGTTCAGTCTCGGTCGAACTATTGTCAGAGGCAGGACTTCTGACATGCTGCTTGTAGGCGACTCGGAAATGTCCTAGACCTACTACAGGGATTCGATTCCCTTGGTAGTCCTTCAAGGGTTTAATTTTTGTTTCTGGGAGCTATTTTAGGCTTAATATTTGGGACCAGTTGTTTGATTGTGTCTATGACAGGAAAGACCTGAATCGACTTCCATCTCATAGGGGCTGCCTTCGATTTTTACGATTATTTTAACTTTTTTCCTGCTTTCTGTCTGAGGCGCTTCCGATAGTGAAAGTTTGATGGTCTTTTTCTCGGTACTGGCTCGTTTGTTGCAACTGCGACTTTCTCTCCACGGTTGTTTCGATTCAGCTTGTGGGAGAGAGTTACTGCTGTCTGTTAGGGCTGTAATTTTTTGACTCTACAGACCTTCTCGATGTGTCCCCTTTTCTTACAAGCTTTGCAGATGGCATCAGGAATCTGCAGTCGCATGAGGGTGGTTTCCTCACAACTGGCGCGATTCCCTGCCAGTTTTCTTTTTTCGCGCCTTTTTTGTTGGCGTATAGGGGTGGACCTCATCATCTTCATCTCCGGATTCTGATGTCTTGTCAACGTTTCAATGGTGTGTGGTGGTGGGAAGTTGTTTTCTTCCCTCTAGTTAGGCTCACTTCGTCGTTGTTCACTTTCATTTGTTTCATGACTTTCACGGGCTTCTGCGGCTGTGGGATGCTTCAGCTACAGTTATGTTGGGTTTATTTAGGCAACTTGCTTTGTAAATTAGAGTCTCTTAACCAATATTACTCGATCTCGCATCGCTTCGTCTAAGTTCAGGAACTCACATGCTCCCCCCAGTTGTGGAGGGCTGCCACAAAATACGATGGTCTCGCCTTCTTTTTGGTCCTTAGGTAGAATTCGTGCGTTTGAATTGAGATTTGCACCACTGGTGGCGTAATGAGCCTTCAACATTCGTTGGAGTTCGGGCAGGTCATTTGCTTTAACGTCTCTGGCTTCGCTAATGCCTTGGCCATTTGAAATTTGTTTGGTCGCAATGGCGTTAAGAAGACAGCTCTTACGCTGGTCTGAGATCTCTTCCATCTCGTTACTTTCAAGTACATTTGGAAACTGGTCTACCGTAGGATTTCCAATCCTCTTCATTGGGGTTGAAGGTGGCGGGGGGTGCATTATTTCGGCCATCACTTTCACCTTGGTTTTAATTCGCCATGGTGCACAGTCTCACGTTTTGGACGATCCATCTCGTCGCCAAGTGTTCCGTCGAAAAAATGCGAGGTAAGACGGGTCAATAAAAGTCTTTATTTGCAACAGTAACAGATAAATGGAACAGTTTGGCTCTAGCACGGCAGCTTTATATACGGCTTGCTGCCGGCTTGTAGCCATGACATTGTTTTTGATTTAACCGCCTTTTGGCAGTTCCTTTGGATTGGTTCCTAGTGAACCAATCCCTATGCTGGCTTTCTTAGCCAATCAGATTAGCAAATTTGGAGTAAACAATATTCATACAGAACATAGGGGATGTGGGGGGGTGCGCATTGTCTTCTGGGTGCTGGCACGCGAGTGCGAGCGTGCAAGCGCGCACACTATTTTTGGCACAGGAGCCCAAAAAGGTTAGCCACCACTGGTGTCGGGCCTCCCGCTTGGGAGGGGTGTTGGACTAGATCACCTACAAGGTCCCTTCCTACTCTGATTATCTGTATCTGTACCTTGAAAATCTAGAAGACTTTGTGAACGTAAGATCTGTTCCTGCATACTCCTTCACCTCTAGAAAGGTGGGAGAATTTTGTACCTATGGCCTGAAGGTGGGGAATGACTCTTGCTTCAATGTGTCAACACTGTTCATCTTGCTTCCTTTTTGTTTTTTTGACACTGGAAATTATTGTGCATAAGTGTCTTTATTTAAAAAAAAAAAAAGGGGGGGGGAAAGGTTCATTTTTGAAAATGTCTCCAATCTTCACTCAGAAGTGGGAATGCCCAGAATCCTACCGCTTCTTTTATTATTATTTTCTGTCTAAGAGGTATAGAAGAGCTCTTACTGTAAAGGTATGTATTTCAACCACACCCAAAGAATGTCTAAGGGCATTTTAAACACTCCCACATGTCTCTGGGTACATTGGATTAGAATAGGTATGTATTTTTCTTTCCTTTTTCTTTTTCTTTTTTTTTTGCTTGTATCAGTCATCATATTTCATCGGTAAATTCTTGGTCCAAAACGCCATTGAACCTGTCGCTGCTGCTGTTGCGCTGATGCTTTCACCACCCCACTTTCTTCAGCCTAGTTGCCCCCTCCCCTTTGGAAGGCAGACACGTTGTCCCCAGGGAGAATTAACGGAGAAGCATTAGCTTGCGAAATATATGCCAAATGAGCTAATGATTCTGACACTTCCACAATGCAAGCTTTGCAAGGAGGCCGCGCAGACAGCCAGGGCTGTTTTTTTCTCCCTTGCTTTTCTCTCTTTTCTTTTCCCTTTCTTTTGGGCTAAATGTTTGTAGGGAAACAAAATGGATTTATTTTTGCTCAACCCAGGCATAATATCGGGACTTATCCAGTTCCGGACCCCAGGGCTTCAGACAACTAACAAAACCCTTCTTACTTCTGCTCTGTTGCTTCCCTGCTATGTTTTTCACACTCAGGAAGAGGAAAAAGCCCAGCTGCCAATCAGAGAGCTTGGTTGGCCGTTCTTTTCTGCTGGGAAAGCCCAGAATGGCCTCCCCAGGCACAAACCCAGTCCTTGCTTTCATGTATGCCCTGGGAGATGGAAGAGAGGAAGGAGGGAGAGAGGGAGGGAGGGAAGGAAGGAAGGGTGGAAGAAGGAAGGAAGGAAGAAAGGAAGGGTGGAAGGAAAGAAAGAAGTAAGTTAGTTTTGACACCAAGACACATAGTTCTGGATGCTTCAAACTAGACTTCAGCCTCTATTCCCATGCTCTTCTTTCTCTGTTGCTAACAATAATCTCCCAAAGTTTTTCCACCAAGTCCCAAACCAATAGCATAAGCAAAGGGAGGTGAACCAAAAATCCCATGGCTTCCTGAAGGTCCCTTGTGGGATCTGGCTCTGCAAAATGAGTGGATCTGAAAAATAAGTGAGGGATATTATACTCTTGTTGGGAGTTAGATACATACCAGTTTAGATTCAGGTTAGTTTCTGTCAGGCTTGGGACACGGTGGGTAATGATGCTGGAATTGCTTGCCAGAAATGGACTAAACTCTGGTGGTTCGAGGCAAACTCCATGAGATGGACTAAGCTCTCATCACTCAATCCCTAGCTCCTGCTCTTTCCAGCAGTGCAATATTGTGAGTAGCTAAATGGGTACCACTTTGATGGAAAAAAATTAGCTGCGTTTGTGTGTACAAAAGAATGGAAGTTGCCGCTGGATCTGACCAGACATGGAGCAAAGCAACTTGAGGTGAGTTAAGGTGAGACTAGTGAAGGAGCCTGGAACATCTAGCAAACGGAGTACTACTAGTCAGCTGGTGTAAATTAGTTCACCCCAATGGTCCACCAAGGATAGGCACACAAGCGCTGAACAGAATGATCTAGCAGTTGAGACTGTTAGGACCGCATTATGATTTCCCAAACATTGTATGCCATATGCTAAGTGAATAAATAAATCTATCAAGCTACTAGGTATATATAACCACTGACACTTAATTTTATTTCATTGAAAGGTCTGAGGCACATTCAGAAACTCCTCCTTAAATTAAGTTAAATTAAGTTGGGGCAAAGCAAAAAGTGCTTAAATCAGGCTAATGGCGTTTTCCAATAGTGGGAATGTAATTCTCTACTGAACCGATACAAGTCATTTTGGGTAAAACCTCGCCGCCTCTCTGATTTTTCTGAGTTAATGATGGTGATGAAGTGTTCCCTCCTATTTCATAATTTTTACTTTTAAGAAATCTGTTCTATCCCAGATTACAGGATTGGGTGAATCATGGTAAGATGGTTGTTTACCTTCTTCAAAGGTTTTGCTCTTATCCAGGTTCTTCCCCAGCCATTCTCCACCAGCCATGCTTGTAGGTCTCCACCAGCCATGCTTGTAAGCTTACAAAGGGTTCCAACAACAGGGATTCCAGGCAGAGGGGCTTCTGAAATGTATGGTCACCACCAAACCCTCACACAATTTTCATCCCTCTTTTTGTGCTGAAGCATGCTACAGGAGAGGGGCATTGGCTAAGACTTCATAAAATTGCTTTGATGAAGCACATGCTCATTTCATTCACAGGTCCATATGGATAAGAGTCTGAAATTTCCCTGAGATACATTTTATAAAGATACTGAAATTTTCATTTGGACGTTCAGGAGGAAGGAATGAAGAAAGGAAGAAAAGAAGATAATTGAGAAGAGAAAGAAGGAAAGGAAGAGGAAGGAAATAAAATAAGGGAAAGGGAAAAGGGGAAGGAAGGGAAGATAGGAAGGAAGGAAGAAGGTGTCATGCCCCTGTTGGAATCTGATTCCAAGGGAGAGGTGGAACATCTGACAGGGAGTGGGAGTATGGCTCTGGTGGCTGAGGAGGAAACTGGGGAAGGGCACAGTCTGTCTGGGCATTCAGAGGAAGACCCAGGCCCACCCCTCTTCACCCCAGGGCACGCAGGGAGGAAAAGATAAGGGAGCAATGTGTGTTGAGTGGTTTATGGGGGAGGAAAGGGCCCTGATCCCCTTCATTAGGTGCAGCTGGGAAGATTGTTTAAAAGGGCAAACTGCATATGGCTAAGTTGCTGGAAGTAAAGCATGAAATTATTCTGGTTTGTCAAGTCTTATCTGAGTTCTGGCATCCTCCCAAGTGTGTGTTTCGTTATCTTTTGACATCTTCAATCCTTTATCCTGCCCTGTCTCATTAATTGCTGTAGTGTGTTGGTTTTGTGTTGGTTTTTCTTTATAATTAAATGTACTTTGAGTTTGGATGGAATTTCTTCCCTTTAAAAACTGTTCTTGGGAGAGTTTTTTCAGTGGCATAATTACTTCACATGGTCACTAAACGAATAGTTGAAAATCAAGAATTACCTATAGTCGGTATGAAATGTTATATACTGAAAAAGAGAAATTATGGTTTGTTTACCAGCTTTGTTACATTCTAAGAAAATATTATGCTTTCCCATCTGAAGAAAGAGTTGGTTATTGATGGCGTAGTTATTATTTCTGCCCTGTGCAAAAAAAATATGTGCTTTTTCTTTTTATCTTACAAAGGGAGACCCCTGGAAGATTATTCCCTTGAAGAGCTCCATTCAGAGCTGAAATGGATTTGAAAAACTTTAAAGGATATTTAACTCCAGATATTCTTTCTTTCTACCCTCCCTTTTTTTTTCTTTTTTGAGACTGATGCACGTTATTCATTAAACTAACAGTTTCCCCTTTGCCTGTCTTTTTTAAGTGTGACTTGTGCCCTTGCTGTGTGTGTGTGTATGTGTGTGTGTTTGTCATCACAACATGTTTCCATGGAGCTGGATCTGATGTTATATGAATAAGGGCATTGTTTCTTTATTTTTTTTCTTTCCTCCCGAGTTCCCAACCATATTTGTGACACAGGTTGAGAAGCAAAAAACATGACTTCACAAGTTAAATGTTGCTAGCTGCTAGGGTATATTGAAGCTAAGCATCCTTGCACGCCATAATTCTCTGTGCTGTTGAGGTTTAAGTATTTCAAAGTAGATACGCAGCAGGGACCCCAAAGATGAAATTTCACCCCCCTGAACCTTAATGGATTCTGAATCATAGTGATGCAAGCCTTAAAGCTATGAGATTCTCTTGCACCAGGTCTAGAGAAGACTAGTGTAGAAATTGTCTTGCACGAGGGCCACACAAAATCTGATCAAATCGTAGATGTAGTGCTCCGATTTTTTTTAAAGGAAGTCTTACTGAAATCAGAGCCCCTTAGTCTGCTTGGGGGGGGGGGTGTTCTGTATATTCCTGAGGACTAGAATGTTAACTTTAAATGGAAGTTACTTTGTCAGGGTTTTACCAAGCTCATTCTTGATCATCTCCATTTACTGATTTCCCTATACATGTATATCTTTTAGTTTGTTCTGCACAGCACAGAGTTCACTTTGTAATCAATATCAATTCTAATGATAGATAGATGATAGATAGAGATAGACAATAGAGATGATAGATAGATAGATAGATAGATAGATAGATAGATAGATAGATAGATAGATAGACAGACAGACAGATAGATAATTTGGAAGAATCATCATGAAATCAAAACTTTTTTTAATTAAAAGGGCATTTTCTTTTGCAGTGAAAGCATGCTTTTACAATTCTTATTTAGCCTTACTGATTTCAAACCTGGGGAAAAGATGGAAATGCATTTATCAAACTACATTTAAGTGTGGGTGTACCTTGGAGTTCAAGGAAGTCTGAAAAGAGTCTATTTTGGCTTGGTGACTTCTGCACTGACATTTGGCAAGGATGGAGTTAAGAAGTCCCCATAGGATGCTCTTCCCTAGCATGGCTCATTCATCACCCCGAAACGGCTGAGAAGGTTTCTTCAGTAAAGTCTGAATAGCTTTACAAAGAGAACGAGAGGGAAGCGTAGTGAATGGAAAATGCTAACTTAACAAGGACGCCCGCTTTCATTGCTAAGCATTTTGATCTGCTAGGATTTGTATGTGGTTACATCAGACCTGGAAAAGAGGGATTCTGCTCCCACTATCGAGTAGCATTTCCTCAATTATTTCTGGAGAAGGTTTTACTCACCTCTTGGGAATTGTCAGTTTTAAAACAGGGGAAGGGATTAGGATTGGGCAAAATATACTAATGGAGTTTAATGAGATACAATCAACCCAGATCTTCCCATCACAATAAGAATAAGAAACCAAAGGAAAGAAATGCTAGTGTTTCTATACAACTTCTTTAAACTAACCTAGTTTTGGTTGGTTCACAGTCCTTGTGCAAAAACAATTCCCAGTGAACTGCTGGTTTTAATTTAAAATCCACATCTTTATTAATTCCTTAGAACTTGCTAAGTTTTTAATCCATCCATCTATATTTTGCCTTCCAACAGAAGACTTATCATGGTTAAATTTGGGTTGAACCTTTTGCTATTCATGTCAGGCGTCCTAGTTTTGGTTTTCATTGTTCTGTAAAAATAATAATAATAACCAAAGGAACAACTTGCCTCCAGAAGTTGTGGATGCTCCAACACTGGAAGTTTTTTAGAAGAGATTGGACAATCATTTGTTTGAAATGGTATAGGGTTTCCTGCCTAGGCAGGGGGTTAGACTAGAAGACCTCCAAGGTCCCTTCCAACTCTGTTATTCTCTTATTCAAAAAAACCCACTTTAAAAAAAACCATATAATTTAATATTGTATCAAATAAATACAGATTGTCCATGTAATGGGCATTGTTTTTAACTCTAAAATGTTTCTAATGTATTGTGCATTGTTTTGAATAAGTGCATATTTTTTCTTCATAGTGACAAAGTGGAATGAAGTAATATTACAGGGTTTTCCAAGTCTTTCTGCAATTGTCCAAACTACATTCTTTGAAATAATAGCAGAAGATCTGGAAAATTTGAAGTGAAACCAAAAATTGTAATTGTACGTTTGTTTGTTTGTTTTTGCAGAGGTGTCTGGGGCACTGTTAAAATCTGCATAGACTATATAGCGAGACAAGTGACTCTAATAGGAATGAATAAATGTTTATAGTGAAAATGAATGGAACAAAGTACACAAACAAGTACTTCACATATTTGCTCAGAATGAATATTTGAAATAGAAGTAAGAGAGAGACAACATAGGTTTATCTTTGGATGCTAAGACTTCATTGTGATTCTATATTGGCTATATTAGAACAACATAACAAAAGCACCAACCGTTTCTGAATTTCTCAAAAAGGTGAAAGCTACTATAGTATTTGCTACGTTGCTTTCTGTAATGTGCTCAGAGCAAGACCATTAAAAATTAAGCCAAGCGAAACCTACAATTCTTTTAGTCAAAAACATTGAGCTTGATAAAGTTCTGTGGAATTTTTTATGGCCTGGAATTCCTTTGAAATCTATTCCTCTAAATCTTCAAGACCACAATAATTCATCAAGGGCATGTAATCTTTAAAATTACAGCACATTAATAGCAACTTTTCTAAGTTGCTTTGCTAAGGGTTTAGAAGAAGAAGACGCACTTATTGTCATCCTGGGTGGCAATGCCCTATTAGCCAACATTTTCAGCTCAACAGTTTGGATAAAAGTGAGAGAAAGAAAAAAAAAAATCAGGCAACAGTCTTTTTAAAATTATTCTTGCAGTAGTATTGTTTACTGTGCTCCCTACAACATATATAAAAAGGTTATCTAAAAATGTACTCTGATTTTTTTTCATTGGATAAAAAATAAACTGTCGGATGTGTCATAGGAAACAGAAGCAGCTCCGTGGTATTCTAAACCAGGGGTGTCAAACTCAGTTTCATTGAGGGCTGCATGAGGGTTGTGTTTGACCTTGGGGGGCTGGGGTGGGCAGGGCTAGCTTGACGTGACTTGTGTCAGGGGCGCCTGTGATGGCCCAAGCTCTCTGCCAATGAAAATGGGCTCCCGAGCTCCATTTTCGGTTGCGACAGCCTCCTGCAACCCTCTGTCAGTGAAAAACAGGGTCTGGGAGGGCCGCCCACAGGCCTCCTGAGCTCCATTTTCTCTGGTAGAGGCCCCACGGTCCTTTCCCATGGGCCAGATCTAAGCACCCTGCAGGATGGATGCGGTCCGCGGGTCTTGACTTTGACATCCCTGTGATAAACTGAGGGAAGATGTATTGTCTGAAAAATTCACTTAGAATAGAAAAACAAAATGAGCGCCTCACTCCCAGATTCTTCAGCTTTCTTCACACAACTTCATAGTCTAAAACAATGTAGCTGCTCTTGTCAATATCATTCATCCAACCGAACATGTATGGAAAGAAGAATTACTCAGTGCTTTGATGCCTCTTACAAGGGGATGTGTTGCACCCCTGATCTCAAAAGGCTGCACCCCTCTAAGCCAGGAAGCCCACACATTAATCTTATCCTTGTTTTGTCAACAATTACAACCACAACTCTTCTCTTCCTCTTCAGCAGTTGCATCCTTCTGCTCTTCACAAGCAGGATGATTAGGGGACTGGAAACTAAAACATATGAAGAACGGTTACAGGAACTGGGCACGGCTAGTCTAGGGAAGAGAAGGACCAGGGGAGACATGATAGTGGTCTTCCAATATTTGAGGGGCTGCCACAGAGTAGAGGGGGTCAAGCTATTTTCTAAAGTGCCTGTAGGCCAGACAAGGAACAATGGATGGAAACTGAACAAGGAGAGATTCAACCTGGAAATAAGGAGAAATTTTCTGACAGTGAGAACAATCAACCAATGGAACAGAAGTTGCCCTTGGAAGTTATGGGAACTTCATCACTGGAGGCTTTCAAGAAGATATTGGACTGCCATCTGTCAGAAATGGTGTAGGGTCTCCTGCTTGGGCAGGGGGTTGGACCAGATGACCTACAAGGTCCCTTCCAACTCTGATTATTGGTTAAATCTGATATTTGAAGTTGTTAGTCATTAAGTAAATTTCACCTGGGTTGACTGCTTGAAACTGATCACTCTTGAACCAAAAACACCCAAGCAGTAAGAAGTTTTCTCTCTCTCTCTCTTATTTTGTCCAAATAGCTGAAATGTTCCTTGGTAATAATTATGTATTGGATAGCAAAGGCAGTGAAAATGGGCGACCACAAAGACATTTCCTCATTCCTTCCTTTTCAAGTATTCAATCTGAAACGCCCAAACTGCATATTTTCTTTCCCCTTTCATAGATTTACGTTTGAAGGTATGGATGATATCTCTGTTTCTCTTTGCTTTTAATTGACCAGGAATATTTTAAAGAAATTTGTAGAGCAACTTTCCCTCAGAGGTGCCTCTCAGGGCTGCTGGGGGGCAGTTTCCATCAACTCCACTCAACCCAGGCAGAGGGAGAAGAGCTCCACAAAGCAATGGCTGAAAACATATAATTATTAAATTTATTCATTAAACACACTTCTACACTGCTTGAATCCAAATGACTCTTGATGGCTTACATAGAATATAAATAGAAATAATTTAAAACATCCACAGTCACGTGTTAATACCATACTGGGATATAAGAAATAATAGCAAGAATAACAACAATCCATCAGAATTCTAAAAATAAAGGATGGAGTCATATAAAAACTCTAACACCCTCCCAAACAACGTTGTTTTCAACAAATTCCAAAAAAAATCAGCAGGGAGGAGGCTAGCCTGGTGTCCACTGGAGGCTGTGCCAGAGCATTGGCACTGCCAAAGCAAAGGGGCACTTTCTCATTGTAGCACCCTCCTCTTGAAAATGTGGGATTTTCACCAGGGTTTTTCCCACTCCTAGTTATTTCAACAAATGGGGCTCTATTAGTTGGAGTAGGTGATTCCAGAAGTGGGCTGCTATCGGTTTGCACCGGTTCACATGAACCGGTAGTTAAGATTCTGTGCAGTTCGGCAAACCAGCAAATCCCACCACTGGCTGGCCCCACCCCCACTCTTTTTTCAGCCTGTTTTTGGGGCCATTTTGGACCAAAAATTGCCCAAGAAACAGACTGGAAACAGTCCCAAGAATGGCCTGAAAATGGCCAAAAATTTGCCTAAAAACAGCCCAAAAAATGGACAGGGGCGGGGCTAGACTGTGGTGGGATTAGCCCCAACTGGTTGAATTCTACCTCTGGTTTCGAGGTGAGTGGCCAGGAGCTGGGGCTGGGCGTGATAAGTGATATCACCCACTCACTCACATGACCAACCGGCCACACCTTCCCAGCCAGAGAACCAGTTGTTAAGTTATTCCAGTTCCACCACTGGGTTCGCAGATTCTGCAGATAACCAGGGCTTTAGGAATCAAAACCAGGAGCTCAAACTGTATCTGGGAACTGGTTGGCAACCAGGATGCAAAACCAATGCAACATGTTCCTATCATTGGAAACCAGAAAGTATTCATTCTACTCTAATTACAATAAGAATAATCTTTCAGGGCTGCCTCATGCAGACACATTACAGTAGTCTTACTGGGGGTAAGAGGGTGCGATGGCTCAGCAGTTAAAGATCCCAAGCTTGTTATCTGGAAAACTGACAGCCTGGGTTCAAGACCCGAGTGCCACGGGATGGGATGAGCTCCCATTGTTTATTCCAGCTCCTGTCCACCTAACAAAGCAAACAAATGCAAATAGATAGATAGGTACAGTCCAACTGGCCACGTGACCATGGAAAAGGTCTTTGGATAGCATTGTGACCCTCAACTAAGGAACAGGAATAAGCATTGCCCCCTAGAGTTAGACATGACTGGACATGACTATGTTTAACAGGAGTAATAAGGCCATGATTTGCTGTAATTTTCTGCTCCTAGGAAGGTCTCAACAACTGGCCCCAACAGATGGAACTGTGCCTTGGACCTTCTGGCCATAACTTCTGTGCGCTGTCTGAGCAGGAGCCTTGAGTCCAGCAGCCTCCCCCAAGTCACAAAGCTGCTGCCTTGCAGGAGGATATGTCCATCAAGCAACAGCTCCCGAAGGGTCTTCTGAAAAAAGGGTGCCCCAAAGTCAGGAACTCATGACTCAGTTACCACTTGAGGGAAGCAGGAGTGACTTGAGGACATGTAAGAGCAGTGAGTCAAAGAGAGAAAACTGTCTTCTGGGCCCAGCAGGAGTGCTGACCAAGGAAACAATGATGCCGTGCTGAGTGCAATTTCTGACTTCGTTTCCCACCAAACACTGAAAAGCTGGTTGTTATATTTCCTGCTCTTCCCACATGAGTTCTTTTCATATTTAAGAAGCTGTGTTGTAAAGGAGCAGCTTCGGTGTGAGGGGGTCTCTGCTGATAAAATGACGTTGGGACCAGACTGGCAATTGTGTGAAATTTTGACGCATCCAATGGTTTTCCATGGATGGGAAACTTGTTTTCCTAGGCACTCTTCTTTGAAATGTGTTCACACCCACAGGCCCCGCCGAAATCTAGCAGGAAGGTGATTGCTACCCAAATGGAAATTCCTTTTGCTTTGCTCATTTGGCCTGGATTATTAGTTTTAAACAGACCCTGTGTGAGTTTCTGGAGACAGATATAGCAATAGCAATAGCCCTTAGACTTATATAGCGCTTTACAGGACTTTACAGCCCTCTCGAAACGGTTTATAGAGTCAGCATATTGCCCCCCAACAATCTGGGTCCTCATTTTACCTACATCGGAAGGACAGAAGGTTGAGTCAACCTTGAGCCTGGTGAGATTCAAACTGCCAAATTGCAGGTAGCCGGCAGTCAGCAGAAGTAGCCTGCGGTACTGCGTTCTAACCACTGCACCACCATGGCTCAGTATATGGATATGATGAGCCAAGTGTTTAATTCATGGCTGTGCTGTGACAATGAACAAGGGAAGCATATACAAGGGCACACTTACCATTTTGCAGATTTTTGACACCATACCCATGGACTCCTGGAGTAAAGATAAACAGTCTTCTAATTACAACAGTTCATTTAGTGAGCAGTCTTTGAGCCCTACGTGCACATGTGCGTGAAGCGCATGAAGTGTGCTCTCCAAAAAGGGGACTTATGTTTGTTTTTCACACAATCATTGCAGCATCCCCATGGTCACATGATTGAAATGGTAAAATGGCAAACTTGGTAACCGACTCTGACTCAGAAAGACTGCAGAGAAGAGCGACACAGATGATTAGGGGACTGGAGGCTAAAACATACAAAAACAGTTGCTGGAATTGGGTATGTCTAATCTGATGAAAAGAAGAACTAGGGGAGACATGATAGCAGTCTTCCAATATCTCAGAGGCTGCCCCAAAGAAGTGGGAGTCCAGCTATTCTCCAAAGCACCTGGGAGTAGGACAAAAAGCAATGGGTGGAAACTCATCAAGGAGAGAAGCAACCGAGAAGGAGAAATTTCCTGACAGTTAGAATAATTAATCAGTGGAACAACTTGCCTCCAGAAGTTGCAAATGCTCCAATATTGGCAGTTCAGAAAGAGGTTGGACACCATTTGTGTGAAATGGTATAGGGTTTCCTGCCTAAGTAGAAAGTTGGATTAGAAGACCTCCAAGGTCCCTTTCAACTCTTATTCTATTCTGTTCTGTTCTGCTCTGCTCTGCTCTGCTCTTCTCTACTTATTCTATTCTATTCTATTCTATTCTATTCTATTCTATTCCATTCTATTCTATTCTATTCTTTCTACTCTACTTTACTCTACTCTACTTATTCTATTCTATTCTATTCTCATTCAATTTCCTGTTCTATTCTATTTTTTCTACTCTGCTCTGCTCTGCTCTGCTCTACTCTACCTATTCTATTCTATTCTATTTTCTATTCTATTCTGTTCTATTCTCATTCAATTTCCTATTCTATTCTATTTTTTTCTACTCTACTTTACTCTACTCTACTCTACTCTACTCTACTCTACTCTACTCTACTCTACTCTACTCTACTCCACTCCACTCCACTCCACTCCACTCTACTTTATACTCTACTCTATTCTAATTTATGACAGTTGCAGTGTCCTGGGGTTATGTGATCGACTTTTGTAAGCTGACAAGCAAAGTCAATGGGGAAGCCAGATTCACTTAATAACCATGTTACTAACTTAACAACTACAACTCTCTGCAACTCTCTCTACAACTATGGCAAGAAAGCTGATAAACCGACTTACCAAATGTGTCCCTTAGCCACAGAAATGTTAGGCTCAGTTTTGGTTGTAAATCAGGTGATACAGGTTGTTAGGGTACCTGTATCACCCAATATTATGCTATAGATAAGGCTCCAGAATGTTTTACAGGCATGCATCTCATCCCCCAATCAACCATATTCACACATTCACAGGTGTATGTGCATCTACATGTTTGTTACGTGATAGTTTGTGAACCAACTTTTTTGGAAACAGATTGAATTGCAGAGGTGGCTTTTGGCCAGATCAGTTGGAACAAATGTAGAGAGCAAACCTGTCTTTCTGCATTGCTACCATTTTTTTCTTCATCTTTTTTTAAAAATTATTTTCAAGAAGAAGGATTTTATCCAGTAATTTCCATTTACAGGGTTTTCTCTAATGAGCCTTAGGCCTTTCTGCATGCTTGAGCAATGTAGAATGAGCACGACTTTAATATTATATTCATATTACGGACAGCAACACAAAGAATCAGGATATGTTTCATGTTTAGGATTAATATATTTTGCACTCCTATTCAGTCTTTGCAATGCAAAAACCCGACTTCCTTTGATGCATTAGGATAATAACATTTTACTTTTGCATAGTAGTATAAACTAGCCATTTCTATAACAACAAACCTATCTAATTAGTAAAACCCAAAATCAATGGTTCATTTTTTTTTCCACCTCAAGCACAAAGTCCAGAAGCTGTTTCTAAGTAGAAACAATTTGTCCACCTCTGCTAACTCCATCAACTTTTGCAACTATGGCATACAAAACTTTTGCTAGACCAATACTTGAATACAGCTCATCAGTCTGGAATCTGCACTGTATATCGGACATTAATACAATTGAGTGAGTCCAAAAGTATTTCACCAAAGAGTACTACACTCTTGCTCGCAACAGAATACCCTATATCACCAGACTTGAAATTTTGGGCTTGGATAACCTTGAACTACGCCACCTATGGTTGGACTTAAGCATAGCACACAAAATTATCTGCTACAATGTCCTTCCAGTCAATGACTACTTCAGCTTCAACCACAACAACACAAGAGCA